>JAPYZI010000243.1:0-76797 GCA_030523105.1 Ophioninae sp. A BG-2022a | reverse complement strand
TCTACTTGGGGGATCATCTTACCCATAGGGGTGCACAAGATGAATACTTTGCAAGATTTTTTAAAAAACGAAATATTTTGATGAAACATAAATTAATTCGTGGTTTTGAGAATTAGGAAACTTGGATAGATAAATATACTAGTAATAATCGCCTTTACTGTTGGTATAACTTGAAAAGTATGTATTTCACAGCGATTTCCGCTTAGGGGGATCAACTCGTACTACTTTCCCCTATAATGAAACGCAACGGAAAACTTTGTCGGCAACTTACTCGGCTACTTGTTTTTCCGAGTAAGTTCCGGCGCAGTCGTGTCTCAAGTTCGATCGGTCATTGATTTCCTTGTTTCTGTAATGTAACTTTAATTTACAAAAATAACTACCAGTCAATAAATGTGCAATTGTGGGTTTGTTTTTGGGAGAATCAGAAGTCTTTTAATAAATCATAGAAATACAAGATATTGAATCTATTAAGCAGGTTATTTGATACAACCGTACAAGATTTGTTGTTTTCCAACAGAAGCAGATTCAAAAGTCCTTAGCCACTTTTATACGTATCTGTTGTATTTCCAGCAAGATAACGAGAGATTCAACGCGCTAGTCTGATTTATGAATGCAAAGAATATTTGCTTCAAACTTCCTTATCAGAGGATCTTTTTTTTTAACTTTGATCGACATTGCAAGCAAAATGCATTCGGCGAACAAATAAAACGATGTTACGGCTCTGTCACTTATATCGAAACATCCCGATGTATCGACGATTTCACGAACGTCTCGGGTTTTTTGTTGTATTTTTGGAGCTCTGGGCTTGGTTGTATCTCTCCCACAATTCGGCATTCCCCCTTTCATAGTCCTGACGCTGTTTCTCCAAAGCAGCACTTATTTTTCGCTGAACGTCTGCTGTTCGTTCTTTCTGTCGCTGTTCCCTGAGACGACGTTCCATTTCGATTTTAGCCTTGATCCTCTCCCGCTCAATTAACGCTGGGGATGGACCGGGGTCCATGGGTTCACTTGGCACCCATCTTACAATGCGTGATTTCAACATGCCTTGTGGTGCCCCGTCCTATTTTCGAAATTGATAAGTTTTATTAGGCCTAACACCAATGTAGGTGAATAACAATTCATGAATGAACAAAATGATTCGTTAAATGTTGGTTCTTTACTTTCTTATCGCAAAAACTCACCTGTGGTACAACATCCCCAGAACTTCCAAGTCTCATTTCGCCAACGATTTCGTACAATTGATCCGGTCCACGTGGCGCGGCATCGCTTAATCGTGTATAACATCCTACCAATGCGAAAATGCACAACCAAACAGCATAAAACCGTTTCGATTCCATATCAATGATATACAGCAGGCAGTTATCGTTGCAACCTTCGACCGTTGAGCGTTCGAAAAGACTATTGCAAAACTTACAACGGAGACCCAGTTTTATAGGGATCGCTCGGCTACATTATCGGTGAAAATATCTATCAAAGATTACATCACTATATTTATTATGTATAATTGATTAACTTATAAGAATTGGCCTCGTTGCTCATTAATTAGACATGATCAGCATGCCAATTATGGCTGTATTCACCATAGTGTTTACACACTTCTTTAAAGTGGTAATCCTCAAATGAAGATATGTTTCAATTTTACTTAATTGGCTGGCTCGACGAAATGATTAAATCTGTTTGATATGTACGATAAGAGAGGTCGCCGAACTTTATGAGCAGACACTTGTCAATGAAAGAACGCGAGAAACAAACGTGTTTTCGAAATTTGGTATCGCGAAGATGATGAATAAAAATCGCTAGGTTCCCGCCAATTGTACACACGAAATTGAATTAATGTCGCGTTAGCTGGCGACATTATTTAAGGGGGGAAACCGCGGCTGAAATTCTTAAGCGACAAATTTGTCACGTCCTGAGGAGGCATGCGCGTATATGGATATATGGTAAACCGGAAGAGTCTCCAAAAACGAATATGTGACGTTTGGAAGAGACGTGGACATATATTACTAGATTTTTCTCTTTGAAGCCTACGACTAACGCAATAACTCGGGACGAGAGTAAAAAGGGGTAGTACCGTGAATGGCATGGAATTGAGGAATTGATCCGATGACTCGTTATTAAGAAATAATTCGACAGACTTGAACAAACTTAACTAAGGTTTATTACAAACTACTGATTGGATTTGTTGATTTGTGATTTACAATAAAGAAATTAACAAGAAAGCTGGAACAACAATAGAAATAAAAGAAAATTATCCGTCGCTTACATATGTCGGTTGAAAACGTTGTTTGAATACGTGTACGCTTGCTATGGATTAGATGACGCTCGCAAGAGTTCGGTTGTTGCTGGTATAAAGAAAGGCCTTCGCTGGTCCCCTAACGTGCTCGCTGGTAGCGGATTTAAATATAAACGCACGAGATTTTAAAGGAGTTTACAGATGTGTAACGCATAGATATTCTTAGAGATCGTATAATAATCGCGTTGAGATTCCGCGTAGGTATACGATGGATTCTGTCGAAAGAATTTATGCGAGAATCGTAATGTGACTTTTTTATGATTATCGCGTTATGACTTCTCGTATATTAATCGAGAAAAGAATTGAAGTTAATAAGAAGCTACAAATTTGGATTTGATGGATGACGTCGGGAGACGTAGATTTGTTTGCTACGGATTCTGTCAGGAGACTAATTTGCGGAAGGAAGTCTTTTACAAATAGCAAATTATGAGGGGATTGATCGTGGGAGAAGGAACCATGGAGAGATGGAAATCTGGTGATGCAATTCTTTAAAGATTGGTCAGTAGGGACTGCCGATATGAATTGGATCATATGATTGGTCGCAAGAAGGTGCGATTCTACATAAATCAGTTATGTTCATTCCTTATATGGAATGGATTACATCAAAGAATAGAGGAACCGTTGTGTCGACGTTTGGTGACTAAGCGCCTGTCGTCGCGAATTCGATACCAGAAATCTAGACACCGGCGAGTTTTGACTCGTAACTTTATAACCGTGATGATTTTTCATGTTAAGTATTATATACAGGGTTACGAAGAAAGAGACCGGATATCTTTGTGATTTCGTGAATGCTGTATAGTTTACGTCATGCATAAATTACCATGGGACGAAGATTGTTGATGAAAAGCTCCACGTGTGGTCCAATATAGAACGCAGAATTTTTGGTATAATTATCCGTGATTTGCTGTAGGATGTGACAAATTGCAGAACGATGAGTCAATAACTTTTTGAGCTAAAATGTCCACCAGTTGAAAAAAAGTCGTTTCGGGAAAAACGCGTTTGAAATAGAATAAAGCGAAAACGAGAAATTGAAGGTAGTAATTAATTATACAAACTGCTCACCGATTAATCGGCTATTCCAGCACCACATAGCAATCCCTCTTTTTGTTCATACGCATCATTTCGGGCTTGCATCTCCTCTTGACGAGCTTCCTTCGTCTCCAACGGACTGCGCCCACTCTGCCTCGTCACGCGCCGACTATCCATGTTCTCAGCAAATTTGAAACTCGGCGAGCCAACTATGAGTTGTAATTCGTTCATCACCATTCGAAACGCTGAATTTGATTCATTAAATAATGCAGTAGCCAAGAATTCTGCAATCTCGACTATTTTTAGGCCAGCTTTGGTGCTTTGGAACCGATCGCCAAACGGTCGAATTAAAACTTTCATTCGCGTTCTGTCTATGACCGCCTAAAAATCTCTTCACCGAATCATCTGTCTATAAATCTTCGTACATAGGAAAAACTTCTTTTTGTACGTCGAGGTGTAACGTAGCAGGGTGTGGTTGAGGCTGTGCTGCGAACCGACGGGCGATCACTGAAGTGCTCATAGCATCGGAACTAATGCGAATTTTGCTTTCAAATTTTGACAACATATTCTTAAGTAGTTATACTAACAATTCATGCAACAAAAAAGTCGTTTTTAGATCAGTATAAATTGGGTTCCCCCCTTAAAAGTGTTCCATGCACGGCATGGATAATTTCCAAGACTATTAATCATATACTCGTATACGTCCCGTAAAGATTCTATCATTACCTTTTTTCTTAGAGGTATTGTATTGTGAGTTAAAGACGATATGCCCGTGGAGGTTCTTTGCGCAAATGACGCTTGGCCAATTTTCGATACACGTGCGTTGACGAAGACTTGGGCCTATTGACATTCTTGGCGATTCCTGCATGGGTGTCGTTGGTCTATTGAAACAAAATTGACTTGGCTTAGTATTCACAAAAAGGTTGGACCAACAGCAGCACTGGGTCGAACGAACAGCACCGGTATGGGAACCCCACCTTCGTCTCGTGTCATGTAAAGAACGATTTCTGATTACACATCAGCGATTGTCAGTTTATAAGAGATTCTAAGCAGGAGGTCTCCAACTAAATTTTATAAAAAGAAGACAAGCCATCACCCCTCGTTTAACAGCTCTCAGACAGCTTAGTGTTTCTTTCTGCATTTCAAATGAAGTGTTATGCATAATGGTGGCATTCCAGAATATCGGTTTCCGGTATACTTTATTTTTTTATTGCCTAAAAGTTTACTTTTGTTTGGGATAAACTTTTAATAACAATTCTAAAAATTCGATTACTTATAACAATTTTAGTGAAGCAGGTCAGAATATACTATTGCGTTACGATTTTAACGCTCTGCAGCGCGCTTGTAACGCGAGTTTGTCCAATTAAGCTGTTTTTCATTGTAGCAAAAAAAAAAATACAACAAATTGTTTCACTATTGACAGCTATCTCGCTGTTGTTCAGAAACCGTAGATCTCAAACAGTTTTGTATACCTTACTATATACATGAGTCTAAATAAAATCAAAAACGAACACCGGAATGCTGTTCGTTATTAGACACAAATATTGGCGCTTAAAAACAGCGATAAAGTGGATTCTTAAGCATCTATATTTATTCAGTTTCCTCATATCCTAAAATAACAGAATAAATCGATGGGGGAAAGTAATGAGACAATTTGTTTTTTATCCGCCGAATACTTGTGATATAATCCGGAACTGTGACGCACTAGAATATATTCGAGTTTTTACGTATAATGTTACAAAATTTATACAAATAATACACAGAAACAAAACATACAAGTGTAAATTGATCAATGAATCGTTTATTAAAATGAGAGACGAAATACGTACGAAAGCATTATTTGTGGCGTTTTTTATATTCAAAGTAAAAGAAAAGTATAAAAACTTTACGTTCGTTCGATTTTTTTGTGATTTATCGTCAAAGATTTATGTATAACAATCGAGGAATTCGCATTATTTAGATCAGGCATGAAAACGAGGTTCGAGAACTCCTTGGCCATCGTATTCGGGAATAATGGGTGACGGAGACGCTGTCGTTTTCGCAGATTCGGAAGCCGTTGCCACATTGTTCATAGGCCGCATCGTAACGTACTGAGTCCAATCCCAGTTGGCAAATTTTTTTCTCACTTGCTCAACGGCGAGTGGTTTTGGAGAGAAAGGAGCTTCCTTATTTTCGACTACAGGGATTGCAGTTGCAGTACCCGGATGTTGCGTTTGCCTCCCTTGGAGACGGTCCTGCGGAGATCTCATTGGCGAAGAATCGCATCTCCGTACTTGTTCCTGACGATTAGTCGATTCTTGAACGGTCCAGGGCGCAGTATTTCTTGACAGTACATACTGCTGCAGATACCCATTGTTGTTCATGGTATTTCCATTTTCCATCTCAGTACCGACGATCATCTGTCGTCGTGAATTAATATTGTATTGCTCGTCACAAAGCCGACGGATCGTTGGACAAAATTAAATTCGTAGGTTTCAAATACTTAGTTAAGAATTTCAATTTTTGTTTCCATTGCATTAACTTTACTCGATTTATTTATATCATTCTGAAACACGTATTGTGGTTCTTCTTTTTTGTGAAAGGATCTTATTTTTTCATAATTCTAGGAGTTAAAGTATTTACAAGAAATATAGTATCAAATACAATAAATGTATATTAGAAGCCGCAAGTTTCCACCATAGAAAAAACTCGGCATGTATAAAAATGTACCTTATTCATTAGTTATATTCTGAATAAAGTAATATTACATCGTCTACTACGATGAAGAACTTTATTTGAAGAAAAAAAAGTTAAAGTTAATTAATGTTCTTGTGTAAAATGAATACGATTTATTTTGTACTATTCGTTGAAACGGGTTATTTGATTCAACATAAAGGCTATGAACTGGTGTTTGAAATTGAGCAGTTACTGAGTAGTTATTAATGATGCTTTTACGATATTTTTATAAATGTTTAGGCTTGTGTCTGAAAACAAATCATTTTTCGAAAGCACTGCACTGTAAATATGACATCGCTGCTTTTCTCAAAGCTGACAAATGTATGATGACGTTTAGAAAAATACGTGTCTAATTTTTTCATAATGTCAGAAATAAAAAATCTATCATTTAAAATATTTTACGTATGTCTGAGATTGTAAAGTGTAAATGTCAAGCAAATGACACGCTTGCGCGCATTTTCAAGCATGCGTTCATTTTAATGTCATCATTAATTTGTTAGTTTTCAGAAAGGATTGAATTAAATATTAACCTTTTATAGACTCGTCTGCATTGTAACATACCACACCGAACATTTTAATACCAAATACAAATCATAGATGGCGGAACTAGTAGTTTTAGCAAGTTCAAATTTCGTGTGCCGTTGGCAGTGACAAGTCGAAACTCGTTGAAAGTTTGAATTTTATAAAAATATAATAAAAGTGTGTCAAATGAGAGTAATGTTACACTCCCTAAATGCCAAATAAATAAAAAATAATAAATATTTTTGAATTTTTGAGAAATACGTGTTTTTTTATTTGTTTAAACCTATCATATTCCAAAGTAATCAAAAATTGTATGATCTTGGGCTACAAAGGATTAACTATTAAGAGAATAGTAATTGAAGATTAGATATTAAGTAACGAGAATATTATTTTCAATTATTTATTTTTGGTGAAAAGTTTGAAAATGGCCAATACCAAAAGAAAATGGCCAATACCATCATAACAATAATTACACAATTTTTACGCCTAGTTGATGGCGATGTTGATCTTCATCAACTAGTAGTCAAAGATCATTCGATACAAATGATCTTTAGAATGAGCCCTTTCAAGAAATAGGTTGAATCACCGATATAACTGTACATTAAGATTGTGTAAACTTATTATACCTACTCACTATATTTACGAATCAATGCTTCTTTGAGAAAAGTTTCAATTTCATTGTCAAAGGTGAAGCGAACGAAAAACAAGGGGCGAATCGATCACCTCACAATAAGAAGGCTATATTTTTTCGAATATCGAAGCCCACCTGGTCACCGTTCTTAGGATTCGTGCAGACCCATTTGGCGTCAATCCGATTCAATTGGTCGATCGTTCCTTCAACTATATCGATACCGGTCTGTTGTAGTAGTTGTTGCGGATAGGATTGCCTTGGATAGTAACTTTGTGAACTGTACCAATCTTGGGAATTAACCAAACCTGATACTACTGATACGAGAAAACCGATACAGGCAAAAACCGCAAATCGTTTCGTCATAGCTGATAGCAATAATGTTCTACGAATCACAAAGTTGATGCGGATGACTATCTACTACTTTGTTCTTATCGAACGTATCGCACGTATCAACGACGCAATAAAAGATTGACTGGTGGTCGAGCGAGACTTTTTCTTTGTTACGACGTATCGTATGGCTAATGAAAACAAAACAGGTTCATCTAGAAGGTCACTACATCCTTTATTATCATTAATCTACATGACTCTCAATATGTAACGAATCGGAGTTGAATTTTGCAAAGTTCACTTTCGAATTTAATTGCACAACCAAACAATAATATAAATAGCACACGCGTCATGTCGCCAAAACAATAACGCCATCCGGTGTACATTGTAGACAGCATCAAATTAGCGATACGAATATCGGAGATTGCGTCCGCGATTGTCACTTTGATCACCAATTGACTGGGGAAGGGGCATCGAGTGCACATCGAAGTAAAAACATCATACAGACTTATGTTCGTTTCGGACTTGTCAGATATTTAAAAATACATAGATGCGTAATGGCGGTAGTTCCATCTTCAGCCGTTAGGCGGAAACACGTTCATCAACGATGAGACAAGTGGATAAGCTTGACAGGAAGATGCAGATACCGAGAGGAATCTCAATAACCGTGCTGTTGATAGCCACCGCCTAGGGTTCCATGTTCAGTGTATACGCCGCCTTGTTGACTAGGGTTGGCTTGATAACCGGGCTGGCCATGAATTCCATAGCCCTGCTGTCCGTGTCCATGAACACCCAATTGTCCGTGATGGCCATGTCCATGACCATCGTCATAGACACCACCTTGCTGTTGTGAATCACTGGAAGGATGAACAACTCCAAATCGTCCTTGACCGTCATCGTAGACTCCACCCTGCTGATTGTAACCGGGTTGACCGGCTACTCCCAAATGTCCTTGTCCCGGAATAGGTTGTGGTTGTTGACCACCGCCTTCATGGGAAACGTACGCACCACCGTGTCCTCTGTACGGTGCCGACATGGCAATTGACAAGGCACTTGCTAATACCACGAGAATCTACACCGACCACAGTGCGCGTTAGATTCAGCCGTTGGGCGTCTTTATATCGATGCATTCGAAGATTCGATAAGCTAAGTTGCGGAAGGGGGGGGGGACGATACGGCGAAGTTCTCATTATTTGCTCGGAAAAATCCATTATCTGCGTCCCCTTAACCCACTCACTTGTTATCCTTCCTTCTTTCGAATGACTTTTTCGAAGGTTTATTTATAGGTATGCAGAGAATAAGAAAACAATAGTTACAGCAGCCGACTGCAAAACCGCTTCTGAGAACTCGTCTCACTTTAAAGATGACGTTAAGTGACGCAATCAAATTTCACTGTCGCAAACCGACAAGTTTGCACCGTCATTGTCGTACAAATTTGTAAACTTGGTAAACACACCGTTCGGTTTTAGTGATGCAAAATTTAGACAATACGTATACAAAGAAAACTGGAAGGAAAATGTACTTTAATAAATCGATCCCTGACTTCGACATATCGAATCATGGACACACATCCACTTGTAACAATTAATATAAAATATCTTCGCTTACCATAAATTTGGGGAACATCTTGACTCTCTTTTCTTTTCACACTAGTGTTTCACTTCGATTTTCTTTTCTTGAATGCCTGTCGAACACGGGATTAGTGGAGCTTTATAGTCGAGAGAATGGGTCAAAGAGGTCGAGGAGTATCATATTACACGTCGTATCTGTGGTCAAAGATGAAGCTTTGACACGGGATTTCGGAGAAAACATTTCCAGAAGACACTTACTACCATCGCTGATTACATACACGATAGTCCACACCCCACACATTCAAAGCATTATTGACCTATGTCCTCAAACACTTGCTGAACGATTTTTATTTTCTCTCGTTAAATATGCTGAGCCTTTGTAAATTTGTACTATTGGACGTATATACGACAATGGCCTGTCAGAATCGCGAATTCGTAAAAGAGTACGACGACGCTAATCTTGGCTTTTAATTTGACATGATTTAATCAACCACACATATATGGGGGTCGAAAAAACGGATAAGTCGGTTGATGTTTGTATATTTTGCATCATTACGCGTGGGAATTTTTGCGGCTAAGTATTGGACCTTGATTGATCCAAAACTATGCTTGTTAGCAGATATTATTCCTACGCAAAGATAAATATTGATAATTCTGCAAAGTGGTCGGAGAGAAGATAAGCGTGGAGAACCGTCAGAAGTTCATATCGCAGGACTGTATAGTTCATCTTGTGGGAAAAGTTTTTCGCTACGATTCGTTATGCGTCAAAAGGACTCTGACGGACGTTGGATTGATCACTGTGTCATGGGCTGCTCCCATCAAATCAAATACTCAATTCGTATCATACCTGTTAAGAACTGACCAAACTAAACCAGGCTATCGAACAGAAACCGCCAGAATTGGCCAATTGGAAGAGTGTTGTGTTCCATCCGCCCACATCATTAACGAGGCGTCACAAGGTTCGAAGTTCCATCGCATTCGCCGTATAGCCAAGACTTGACACCAAGCGATTAACCCCTTTTCAAACATTTGCAAAATTTTCTTTTTGGGTACAAAGCGGACTCTAAGAGAAGCTTGTGAAAACGACTTTGTCAACTTTTCTAACAATAGTGACGAAATTTTCTTCAACCGCGGAATTATGAAATTACCTTCAGCATGGTCAAAAGTTAACGAACAAAACGGCGAATGTTCGATCTAAATTTGATAATCTTAACTACGTTAATTTCATCGTCGAAATAAAGCGAAAAAGCGCTCAGACCTTTGTTACTCGTTTTAATAATAATTACGATTATCTATCGTATACTTAAACATTTTTTACGATATACACGCGTACACATCATCCATATTTTGTCACCGTTAGATGGCATTAGTGACCCAACGCAATTTATTAAAATACGAATTTCGTTCCTTGCCCCACACTTCTGCCCCCCCCCCCCGCTGTTCTCGGTTTCGAGCAGCATACGGATACCACATGGGATAAACGATTCATCTTTTGAGGCCATCTACGAGTCGACCCTCTTTTTTACATCTTTATAAGAAGTAAAACGTTCCTCAAACGGACCACGAGTCATCGATCGAAACAAGTGATAATCAGTAGAAAAGTATCTGCTGTGTACAGCGGGTGGAGTAGGTTTTTCCATTTCAGCGTTTTCAAATATTTACGTAAGCCTGTCAACATGGGATCGAGCGAACGTAACGTCATGCGATAGAATAATATTTTCGTGGTTCTACTCGAATTGCGACTTTTAGCGTCGTCTGTCGGTAGTTTAAACCTTCTAATAGAAAGCCTCATTGCTGTTATTTGAAAGGGCCCGATAGTTTAGTTTTAGGAGCTCTAGAAAGTAGACGGTCCAAAAATCTGGAACGAAAGTGTGCTGGCTATAGTACAAGAAAAAAAAGCACGTTTAAACAAATATTTTTTGTGATATTCTTCAAAAGTTGGTAAAAAAAAATTATTCTGAAGTCAAGAATTTTTTTTTTTAAATACTTATTAAATAAAAAATTGCAAGGTGGAATATAATTAAAAAATGAGGACTATCCAGGACTGTCTATTGTTTAAGGTCGTAAAAAAAAATATTCTGAAGTGAAACAAAAAAAAAAAATTACTTATTAAATTAACAATTGCAAGATGGAATATAATTTAAGAATGCGGACTATCCAGGACTATATATTGGTTAAGATCGTGGAGGAACAAATTCCTTTCGGATGTGATGATTCGCGTGAGGAGCAATCGGACTCTTCAGAAGAATATGAAGAAAGTGACGAGTAGAACTCAGAGCTCGAAAACGCACCTTTAAACAGAAGATTTGCAGAGTCTAGAGCGCGAAGACGCCCATCATCGATAATGCCAGGTGTCAACGGTTAAAAGTGGACAAAAGATTGCTCCGAACGAAACTCAGGTAAGCGACCTTTGTTACCTCGGTATGTGTGTTGTGTATGTACCAACTCTTCCGATACATATTTTTGATAAAACGCTATTTGGAAGAGCGTTACGCGAGAAAATTAAAAAAACATGCGTGTGCGGGCGAATTATTGAAACACGTGAACATTTTTGTAAACCCTTTTAACACTATTTATGTAATAAAACGTGGTTCAAACCGAACAAACTTGCGTATCATTTTTCCTGAAGAAATTCACACGTCAGGTGTTCAAATAAATATTCTTTTTGGAAAGATCGCTAATTTAACCAGTCCCACCTGAAAACATGATATTTTAGACTTATGAAACGATTTTTTAAAAATAGAAAATTACAATTTCTGCATCACTTTTCGTAAAAATAGTCATTTTATGCATTTGCTGACATTTTTTTTAAATATTAAAAATTGCACGCTTCGAATACGACCATGATGGTCTTTACTCAAAGGTTTGAAATACGTTGTCGTATTTTTATTTTATTTCTATTTAAAAATTTTCAACTGTTTATCGCCTTCGAAAGTGAGTGGGATTGATAATACTCTCAATGACTATTACGTCACAATCCGGAGATGTGACTATTAACGGTTAAATATATTCCATATAATTAAATATATTGGTCGAAGAGATAGAAATGACCGAATAAAGTTCGAGCCTGTATAAAGCTGGATGTTTGATTGGATGTTTGCATACTCTTAAAAAATCAATTATATGTATGTAATCTAAAAAACAATTAATTGAAAAAATATATTTAATCATTATAAGATTAAATGAAATCTCGAATAGTTAAAAAATTATCTGTTCGTCGTTGGATGTATATGAATTTAATCTATTTTCTTTCTTTCAATATGCTATTATTTATGAAACTGATTATAGTTGATTACATCGGCAAACTTAATTTTTGTAATATGTATTATTTTTGGTAGTTCGATAAATGATGTTCGGGAAGATAAAGAATGGTACAATCTTAAAATAATCCATCTGTATGCAGTCGCAGAAAAATTATACTCCTCCATAACTGTACATACGTACCAATGAGCTGGGGGGGGGGGGGGGGGGGGGGGGACAAAACTTCGACGCAGCCTCGGCTCGCGTCGGTAAAACAAGATTAGCGCGAACTACGGCTATCTACCACGAGGCAACATGTCGCTTACGTCCGGAGTACGATATTTTCTCGAAATCGTAAACAAATACCTACAAATTATAGTTTCGCATAGATATTCTAAAATATGTGACAAAATATGTGAAAATATTAACGAAACTTTTGATTTGACAGCTTTTCCATCGCGCCGATCGCGTAGTAATACAATTTGTAATTTTTTTTCGATTTGTGAAATTTTGGGAGACGACAGCTGTTTGTCTATCAATTTCAGGTCGTCCGGTCAAATTTCATGAAATTCTGAACAGCCGTTTAGGAAATCCATGGCAAATTATCACCGAGATCGGCGGCCGAGGGGGGAAGGGTTGTCGCTCTTAATATTAAAGGCCAAATATCACACCAACCAAACTGCTACGAGTGCGAGAGAAATAGCTGAACTGCAGATACCTGATATCTGATTCGATTGATTTTTTGGGAAAAAATAAAAGATATTATAATCGCACTCTCTTGAACAGCAAACAATGGTTATCTGTTATTTTTACCGAAATGCGATTGTCTTCCAAGAACACTGACGGCATCGTTGGAATTCACTATTTTGGGAACGACTCGAAATGCTGTTACATCCCCGTGTCTAAACTCCATGTTCGTTTACGCGACCGCAGAGGGCAGTACACACTACAGCTCAGCTTGTTTAACTTATCGACTGTCCGTAAACGTAAAAAACTCGCCGGATGAAAGCTCATTCTAAACGCCTTGTTGGAATAAATTATCGACGAGACAGCTGAAGAATCAACTTTTCGTAAGAATGGTGTAATTTTTTGGCTCTATTTTGTATTTGGAAAACGACACGCGCAAGAACGCTGGAATCGCCAATTAATCGAACGATAATAAAGTAATGAAACTCTATTCTCGACATGTGCGACAATATACATTACCGACTGCGTTCGACAGCTTTGGCGTTGCTTCCACGAGTATCAAATTCTGCGCAATTTGCGGTTCTCAATGTCAATGAGTTTATGGTGAACATGGCGACACCCGGTGGATTAGCTGAGTATACTTTGTAAAAATATTTAACGCACTTGAACTGATTATGAGCGGAAATCTTCGGAATGAGGTATTTTACTCTTTCATATATGTAAAGTAAAATGTTTTCAATAAAGTAACGAAAATTCGTTTGTTCGTTCGGAAGTTATTCGACGAAACGGGCGGACAAGCAACGCAATTTTACAAATACGTCGACTTGCCGTAGCAGACCATCGTATCAATGTGAACCGCAAATAACGCGGGGTCGTTTGAACTAAACGATTGTTGTTTTTTTTCTATCTTTCAGGCACTGCGAATATTCAAGAAGCTGCATAGGACGCGATTGCGTACGTTTCAAGGAGACGAATTCGCTTTGGACGGTAAGTAAGAAATGAAAGTAAACATTAGATTAAAAACAATCAGTGCTTCGTTTTTGGATACGTGCAATGGATAAAGGAAGTATTTGCAAACCTCGTACTTTTTCATAGAATTCTTCCATAAAAAATTAAATGGTTAAGCTAATTTTTGATAGCTAAAGCAACAGTCTATCCTAAATAATGGAGTTCAAGTTCGCATCGTTGCAATGCAATAATATTATTTGTCTCATTTTTTACTTTCCTTAGTTTCATTTTTTTGCGAAATATTTTTCTTCTGATTTACATAATAGATTATCACTATAAACATTCGAATAATTATTGAGGTATGTTGCTTACGATATCGGTACAAAAAAATTTAGAAATTGAAGAATAATCATTTTTGTTGCGCCTCAACGTTATAATTCTAAATATACAAATTATGTGTTTACACAAATCTTTGGAAATGATAAGCACAAAAATCAAGCTACATTGATAAGACTTCCGTGTGAAGTATGCAAATATTTTCTTTACATACTGCAGTTTTTATATATGGACTAATCGATTCGATCAATTTCTCAGTGACGAGAAAGAAAATAAATGATGAATATAAAAAGAATAAAAAATTGTCGGATGAAGAATCAATCATTGAGGTAATTATGTGTTTGTCTATTTTCACAAAAATATAGCATGCAAATAGCATTAATAGCGAACTTGATTTTTACACAATATATGGGAATAATCGAAAAACGATTTATTGAATAGATAGAACAACTAGGCTAACACTATTACTTTTGAAACAATAATAAGATAAATTGAAAGGCTAGAAATTTATTAGACAATTTATGATAACCACTACAATCTCAATTTTATATCAATTTTATAATAAACAATCAATTTAACTCAAACAATTTTATAATAAACCCTCCGGAACCACAGATCCACAAGTAAATTTATTGTTTTTCGTTCCTGGCATAGAGAGGCTCTTATATTCTATATTTTATTTTCAGTTGATTAAATCTGCTGAGGCAATTGAACATGCTGTGAGAACAACGGTGATTCAGGCGGTCGAGGAAGAACCTGGAAAATTCAGTAACTCCTTTTCCAACTTTAGTATTTGTTTCCACGAAAGCTTCTTCTTTACTTATGATCATTTTTTTTCAGAGTTACGCGTAACAGACGACACAGTGACAATAAGTAACGAAGTTCTACCAGGGTCTTACGTTCTACCTAATGGCAAAGCGATGAAGTGCGGTGGTGATAAAACCGATAAGAAAACGTGATGCGCGTGCAAAGACATAGCCCAAGACCACACTACTTATATAAAATGATTCTTTTAGCGTTATTGTTTAAGAAAAGAATCAACTAGATATTTTCTTTAGTTTTTTCTCGTTTATTCATGTACCAATCACAGAAAAATATAGGATTTTACATATGTCATTTGAAATTTGTGTTTCCATTTTTTCCATACCCAAAACTATCGTCATTAAATGGCAACACCCTTCTGTTGTTCGTCCATATTCGGTTTACACCTTGCTCCTGCAATATTTGAATTCGAGTCGATAAAATTCCTACAATAATGTTTATATTTAAAAACTTTGAAATTTTTTGCAGTTTCATAATAGATATTTCAAATATTCTACCACTGTGCATCGAAAAACATAAATTCGTATGGGCTGTTATCATGCCATTAAAAATAGTTTATACGTTTTCTTTTTTACTTTTTCTTGTATATATTCTGAAAAACTCGATATAATTTTTTTATAAACTTCATTAACACTTGAATCATAACTTTCGAGTCACCATCTGGAAATCATGGACTTGAAGTTCGCGTCGTTGCGACACGATGATATTTATATTCTAATTTTTTTATTTTCCCAGATTCATTACTGAGCCAAATATTTTTTTGCAGATTTGAATTCTAGCATATCACAGTAAAAATTAGAATAATTATCGAGATATTTTACTTACGATTTCAGTGAAAAAAAGAGAAATTAAAAATAATAATTTTCGTTGCGTCGAAACGTTGCGAATTTCAATCTCATGTGAAATTTGTACTTATCATAGATATCAATTGACACAGTCTGCACAGGGGTCGTATGGCAAGTCTGAGAACTTATGAACTAATTTTGTGCAAATTACCCTAGTATTACTGTGAGCAATCGCGTTTGCAATTGCACAAAAAGATTGTAAAAGACGCAAAAAAAAAAATGTGATACGCCCGAATGGACGATTCGTATACCGGATTTCGGAAAATCTTCTATTGAATAATGACGATCGACAGTATGAAATGAAACGTAAATTGGATAAAGCGAGCGAATACTCACGCGTGTTCGGGATGATTGCGAATCTGATCTATAAGATCGGCAGCTTTTATTTCAGCGTTGCAGATACGATGTACAGCAGTGAAAATGGGAAATTGATCGGTCAAATTCCGTGCCTTGAGCATACCGTTCACCTCGTCAGCAGTGGCTGGTCCTTGGAGTTTTTGGCCACCGAGAAGCTCGTCTTCGAGAACTTTAATAGTCTAAAAAGTATTTTTCGAAACCACTTAAACTTTTTTTACCATTCAGTGTTTGAATTTTCATTTCTACAGAGATAAATTTTACCTTTCCGGTTTTGACAAATTGTTCGCAAACTCGCCGATTTCGTCCACCGTAGCACGTTGTTATGAGATCGGCCACGCCGCAACTCTCAAAAAAGGTTGAGAGCTTTGCACCGCCAAAGAACATATCTACGAATTTGACCATTTCCATAAGACCAAGCCGTATGACCGCGGCTTTGGTGTTGTCCCCAAGACTGAGACCGTCCACAAATCCAGCCGCACAGGCAACGATATTCTGCAATAACGATTCTTTCATAAATACCATTGTCATAAAATTACATATTATGAAATATGACCAACTTTTTGTCTTTGAAAAGTCCACATATAATTATTATTGAAAAAATATCGAACGTATATCGAAAAATATCGAAAAAATATCGAACATATATCGAACGTCCCGAAAAAAAAAAAACAATAATATTACAGATGCTGTCTGGCCAGCTCACGACAATCTAGAAAAACTGAAGATGACCTTGGCACAAATATGATAGTTTTCGAGATATTTGCATTTTTTTCGAAACTCGAAAGCTTCTTAAGGCAATATTTGATACATTCCAGGTACAAATACGGAAATTTGTCATCTAAATATTATTTATAGGTTTTGATATCAATAACAACCAACTGAGCAATTAAAAACTGAACAATATAGTTCAATGTTGCTAACTGAGCACTTTTTCGCTTCATTTCGTTAATTAAATAAACATAGTTAGGATTATTCGATTTAAATCAAATATGCGTCGTTTTGTTAAATAATTTCCGTTCATTCTGAAGGAAATTTCATAATTCCGTGATTGAAGAAATCCTCGTCCGTATTGGTAAAAAAAAACGTGACCAGCTCATTTTCACGAGCCTCTCTTCAGGCCAGTTTCGTACCCGAAAATAAAATTTTGTAAACGCTTGAAAAGGTGATAATCGGGGTACTAGGTCTGGACTATACGGTGGGTGCGATAGAACTTCTCATCCAGGGTCTCGTAGCTTCTGGCGCATCGTTAAAGATGTATGCCGCCAAGCGTTGTCTTCATGGAACACAGCATCCTTCCTATTGGCCAATTTTGGACGCTTTTGGACGACCGCCTACTTCAATCTGGTCAGTTGTTGACAGTAGATGTCCGAATTGAATGTTTGACCAGATGGGAGTAACCAATCTTTTCTTTTTCGGCTGTTGTTCTCGGTGACCCATTTTTCTTCGCTAGTCACCATCCCCTTACAAAATGGGTCGATTTCGTTACGTTGTAGCAAAAAATCGCAGGCATCAATTCGGTCCAAAACATTTTTTACGTCAATTCGTGTCGCACTCATACATTGAGCTTCTTCTTGAGACAAGCCTTATGCAAATGTTTCCAAACGATTTTATGGCTAATCCGCAGTTCCTGGGCAATAGAAAAGTTCTCACGTGCTGGTCCGTCTCGACGGTTTCCATGATTTTATCGATATTTTCGATAATTGGTCTATTAGGTCTATCTGCCTCATCTTTGACATCCATATTATCAGAACGGAATCGTTGAAACCACCGCTTTGCTGTTGCATTCGATACTGTATTGGGTCCATAAACAAAATAAATTGTTTTGTACTCCTGCTCTGCCTTTTCACCTTGGTTGTAGTGGTACTGAAGAATATATCGAATTTTCTCTTTTTTCACCTCCATTTTGGAACACTGCAACACATAACTGGCTCCGCCAAACACAAAACTGTCAAGGAGCTTTTTTATAAAGCGTAATGCCACCTTTAAATCGCCTTATATTATGACTCGGTGCGGTGTATATTTGAAGATAAAGGCTCACTAAAAAAATCCAGCGGAAAACGCTCAGAACTTTTTATTTCACTAAATATTTAGTTATTCTGAATCATCATGAACTGGCCTCCTAGAATCTGCGATATTATCATTAGTTTTTGGATCACCGTATGTAGTACGAAAACCGTGCAGAAAAATTGATAATTATTACGTGCATAGATTTACTGATGAACCGTAAACTTTTCAACAAATATTATTTTCATAATAATTATTAAATATTATTGCATTCTACAACGAAAAGTGTTAATAGTGCAGCAAAACTCGCTGTTCGTTGCTTTGTTCACGCAAGGGAAGAAAATATAAAATTTTTATAAGATTTCACCTTGAGGGCGCCGCACACTTCGACCGCGTCGGAATCTTCAACAACGACAACCCTAAAGTTTGCAGTTTGAATAATATCCTTTAGAAGTGGAGCAAGACGCTTATCCTTGCAACCTATAAAGTAATGGAACGATATATGTATATATGAATATATAAATTTGAGAAAGTTTCCATTAAAATCAGTTAATTATGATTAAACTGTTGTAATAAGTAGATGATAATGTAAAATCATGCCAATATGATTAAAAAAAACATTAACTATATAGATATAATAGTTTTCTTCTCTTTTTAAATTACCAATTGTCGTTTCACAAAACTTTTCCTCGGCTACCTCGTTAGCGAGATTCGCTCCCATCAGAACGTAACATGGAACCTTGAGATGTTTCTCGACGATTTTAGATATGAGTTCGATGTTTGTGCCATCTCCCTTGTCACCGAAGCCCTTATGAAATTAAAAATTGGTATTTATAAGTATAGCAGTTTAACCACTGTTAAAGGCATTCTATTGAATACCTAGTTATACTATACATTATTAGGTTCGTCCAGGAAATGTATTAAATAGTTTATCTATCATTAATCAATACCGACGGTGTCTAAGTAATATATGCGACACATAGAAATTGTATGGAGATCTCCATCAGAAGATCAGGTGGAGTATAAAATGGTAGACAAATAAAACATCTATTGATTACTCAAAATCAACTTCAACTTCAATTGCCCATGAAATTAATCATTATAGAAAAAGAAGTACAGTTATATTTGGCTATTAGATTCACTATGTAATAGTAAAATTTCTTCTAAGGGGGTTCTCTAGTTTCTCGGGTAAAAAAAATAGATTTTTTTTCATCAATCACATCTGCAACACGTGTAGAAAATTTCTGCCAAAAGATTGTTCGATATTCAAAGTGGTTCGTGCACATGCACGAACTTTCAAACACGTTTTTCTCGAAACACCATTTTTCGAAACAGTGACCACGATATTTCAGAAACTACCGCATCGATCTTGTTCAAATTTATACAGCAACTTTAATATATTATAAGCCAGCGACTGACCTAGGATTATCATGATTGCTTCGATAGTTTTTTTTCTACGAGCGAAAAACTTAAGAAAAAATGAGTAAAAAATAGAATGTAATTTTTAAAAGTGTATAAAAAGATCAATTTTTGTAATTTAGAATGCACTATAGGTCAATCGCTAGTCTTAAATATGAAGATTAAAATGCCGTTTGGTTTTTTTGATTTCCGATAAGCAGAACAGCCGCAATCTTGGTCACCGTCAAGCACCCGTTTTACTTGACGTCTTCCTGTTGGCCGCTATAACTTTTATTCTATTATATATTTTGACTTCAAAAAATGTGTAAAGCTTATTTAAATATTAACAAAGATTATGAAAAAAACAATGAGATAAATTATTTCGATGGTTTGCCCGTAAAGAATTCTTGAAGAAGCCGTAAAAAAACAGCCGAGAAATTAGAGGACTGCGTTAATGATCTGTACAATTGAATAACGTGGATACGTCGCTGGAAAATCATCACAGCAATAACATCAAAATAGTCACATTCGCACATCGTTATCAACATTAATATTAATCAGACACCAATAAAGCACATACATCGAAGTTAATAATGTTTAATAATGAACTCAAAGCTGTAATAATACCATGTATCGAAGTAGAATAAACGAACATCAAATTCCCTATATACAGCAGATCAAGAGGTATTGATAGTTTTACTGAGGTAGAAATATGATAAAATATTGGTCAAATAGAGAACCTGACGATACCCAGAGATCAGTGACATT
The DNA here is from genome assembly GCA_030523105.1 of Ophioninae sp. A BG-2022a. Classification (NCBI taxonomy): domain Eukaryota; kingdom Metazoa; phylum Arthropoda; class Insecta; order Hymenoptera; family Ichneumonidae; species Ophioninae sp. A BG-2022a. Next base: position 56,304 of record JAPYZI010000243.1, on the reverse strand, counting down.
TAATATAGATATGAAAAACCTACAGTTTACCTTGATCAGTGAGAGCCCAACCGCAGATGGTTTTATTTTTCCTAGGAGCGTTGCACACAGACCTGGTATGAATTGATGAGGTATCACGAATACGAGAATATCGGCATCTTTCGCAGCTTCCGCAACGTCGGGCACCGCGACCTTGAAAACGTATAAAAAGTTGTTATAAATCGATAGACACGTAATTCGAGTCAAGAATATATCAATCACTGTTATTATTAAACAGAAGTACTTATATAGAAATCCTTTTCAGGAAAAAATGAAAATGCTCCGGTAGAGAGTACAGTACTGCGATCATCTCTATCGTATTTGATTCTTATTTGTTCGTTTTTTCATGCCTGCACGTTTTCATAAATCTCTATGAGTGTCTTTGGGCTAACTAGAAGGTGAGCTACGCGTATCATCGCAAATGTCGTTCAATAACAGAGTTTGGTTGGGGAAATTAGCATTGAGCGTTGGAGTTTCAGGCTGGACACGCTTAGTTAATGCAATGGAAACCCCAGTTTTGTTGATTTGGGTTGTTGAGGAAATGGAAGTCAAGAAATCGAAATATTATAAATAAACGCCATTTTATTGATAAAAGTCGCTTGCGAAATTACTTTCTGCTGTAGCTTGCTTGCTGCCAGTTATAAGTGTACATGTTTTCTGAATGCCTCCGAATCGTAATCCAGAGAGACCCAATGCGAATATATGAATCTTATGATTAAGGAATAGCTTCCCCCTTTTTTCCCAGTGCACTTCTCCTCGGAGCATTATGAAGAAATAATGCACTGTAGCTTGCATTCCAGTTACATTATAGACAATGGACGTTTTATTATACGATCAAATCACCCACGTACACATAGAACTATGTTGTTGTTTCATCCTCAGCTTCTACAGCTAAAAATATTGGAAAACTTCAACAGTTGCATGGAGCTACGTTTCCGGTCGGTTAAAATTGCTCACATTTCAATGTACTTCAGTTGAAGCTGCTTAAACGTAAGCCAGACATGATAAACACGAAGGCTATATGTGACGGATGTAATATACGCGGTGACCGGTAATTCGAGCTATTCCTTGATAGGGTTATTCTACAAGTATTTTCAATCAAGTTTGAGCTCTATCAGCTAGGGGTAAATTTGAGTCGTTACTGATTTATTATGATTTCACGATTTATTAAAAATGGTCAGGTTTGTCACCAAAAACAAATAATTTGATTAAAAATATGCCACTTCTAATATTGACTTGATACTTTTTGAGAAAGGTGACAAATGATTAACGAAATTAAGAAAAAGTGTATGCCCGAAATTCGCATAATTTCAGAGATTTAAAAAATCTTAAGCGTTATTGGATAGACGGGTAAACAAAATGTTAGTTCAAAATAGCTACATCGTAGATTTATAAGTCTAGATCATGTCGTATATGTTGAACCTAACTAATACCAACTTTAATAATAAACGAAGAGATGAAAATGTTGAGTTTTCGCTTTAAATAATAATTGAAGTCAAACTCATCGATATTGGCGTGTGCTGGCAGGGACTTTATATCTGTTGAAACTGTCCTACAAAAAAATGTCAATTTTGAATTTAATAATTTTGAATTCAATCACTAATTACAGAGAAACTTTATTTATATTGTATTTTCAATCGTTTACTGATTAAATAATCGTTAAGATAAATCTTTCATTATTTTGTACGTTGACTGCCGAACACGACAAAGCAACATTTTTATTTAAAGCTTAGCCTCAATTATTTCGTGATCCTAAATCTTAATATTATAATCTTTTCGGAATTTGTGGTAATATACTTCCTTTCGTTCAGGAACCATCAAAATCCGCAAAAGTTGTTTTTCCGTAAGCGACAGTTACATTCACATACATATGGTTACTAAATTATGAACTGACAAATCTTAAAATAGTTAACGTATTCTTATACCATCAAGAACTATAATGCCACAATTTTCCAGTTCTTATTGCCCACATTAAAAAAAATTGATTGATCGAACATGGACTGTATTTTGTATTAATCTTCCTCCTGTCTAAAAATAACAAACAATCGTGAAACCACGATAACTCAGTTCCAATCAATTTAAAGGTCTTTGATGGGCCTCTATTTGATTCAAATGACCTCTAAAATGATCCCTTTCAAGAAATAGGTCAAATTATTCGTCACCCTGTTTAAAATCTTTGCGGCCGATTTACAATCGAATAAATTATGGTGGAAAAACAAAGGACCAATGTAATATAATGAGGTGAAACAAAACTGAACTCTTCAAAAGATTCAATCGATGATAAAATTGGAACAGGAACCGACGTATATTTTTCAGCAGCGAGTTTTTTTAGAACGACAGAAGAAATCGATTCTCATAAACGATTACAATCCATAAAAGTAATACGCTGATTTCCTGTGTTATCAGTATTCTTCACAACGAGATTGCGAAGTTATCAGATCACAAAGTTATACACAATTTCATCTTTATACATCGCGAAGAAAATGTCTTCCATGAAAGTAGACGAGCAAACTTGTGCGTTGCATACGTGGGAGAAAATCTTTTAAAGCGATCCAACGCACGTTATTCGTCATCAGTGTGGCGTTGACTTCCAACTGAGACGCTCCCAGTCAAAGCTTCGTACATTCTACAAATCACTTTCAGAAGTAACTTACCATCGCGAAGAAAATGAGACTGAATTCGATCGTGCCGAATTTTAAAGCGGAGACAACGCAAGGTCCGATTGACTTTTGGGAATGGCAAGGCGATTCGTAAGTTTCAGTTTTCATATCGTTCGGACGACCGTCCACGTGATATTAATTAACAAGCTTCAATAATAGAATAAAGCAAAGTAGTCCTCATTTAATTTACAATGCTAATCACATATTACAAAAATAGTTCGAATAAAATAGATATGATATAAAACAGATATAATTACTCGAAGAATATTAAATATATAGTGTACTCGGAAAATAAAAATGAGAACAGTAAAAGTATCATAGTTTTGAAGATATATGTACGTTTTTGAAACACGTGAAAATCGGTTACCTAGGACAATATTTCACATATCGCAGCTGCGAAACGAATATTTTTGTCTGAATATTTGTAAAACTAATACGTCCTATTAATAACGGCTAGCCGAAAACATTGGAATGTCGCTTCAAGCAATGTTCTTAGATTTCAGCTCTTTCGAATCTTCATTCCGCAGTTGGTTGTCAGCACGATTTTTATTAATGTTTATAGCACCTTGTAAATTGTACGACATTTAGTAAACAATAATAATTAGTAAATATCACTATATTTACTAACGTTTAAACAAAACATATCTGTATTTGAAGCTATGATACGTAAAATACTGCATCACATTGGAGATTTTCGCGATATTCGAAACGTGCTAAAATCTCAAAAAGGAAAACTCTTTTATTGAGATTATCTTTGATTATTCGGGTTCATCGTGACCTGGTCTGTTGGAACGTGGAATATTATTGTTGGTTTTTGAGACACCCTGTATAATCATACCGCTGTATTAAATGGAGTAACAATATTCGATGCAATCGTAGCTGATTATACCTACTTCGTAATAGATAATAACTGATAACGGTTGAATTCGGCACAAAAACATTAGAACTTATATAAGTTTTGTTGAAGCAACGAAAGATAACGAAAACGGAGATGAGGAAGAGAGCGGCCTTTGTTTGCTACCGAATAAGGAAAATATATACTGTATTTGCCGCAGTATGAAGAATTCCAACCCTGGTAGAATTTTTTTCCCCCTCAGTTCTTCCCCCCATTTTTCATAAATGAAAAATATGCTACATTTCCTCAATATTCCTATATTTTCTGCATTATTTCGCTGTTCTCATTTTATTTACGAGAATATCGCATTGTCTAAATTTCGTATTGGAAGAATTTCGGAGAAGTGATAAAAGCTAGGAAAATAAGTTCGTCGATAAAAATTCCCATTTTTTCGTTATCTTCGATCAAACTATAAATAACAATTCCTTGATATTTTTACAAGAGCAGCGACCCAAAAAGTATTTGAAAATTTATAGTATACACGGAAATGAAAAAATGCAGGATATATTAGGAAATTTAAAAAATTAAGAAATTCGGAAAAAAATACCCAAAGTTCAGATAAATTAAGAAATTTGATAATGAAAATTTGGGACTAACGTAGAAATATTTTTTTCCGGATTTTTCCGAAAAGTCTTAATTAACTGAAAAATTGGAAAACATTTTGGAAGAAAATGGTAGATGTTTTAGAAAAATGCGGGAAAGAATTTCTACTAGGGAAAGATACTTATATCCGAGGGTCGTTACGTCTAAAAGTATAAACACAATAGCAACGTACCATTGTGCATTCATATTCATCGCTTGAAAGCTTCTTTTGCATATACTCGCTACGTGCAAGCCATATCAGAAATAACACATTGCAGCTTTGACCTTGGCATGATTACAAGAACAGGATTGACGAGTGCTCTCTTCTCGAGCAGCAACTCTCACACGCGCATACGAAACTCGAATAGTATTATCCGACGCTCCAATTGACCGCGATAAAACATTCCTGTTTGGGTTTCACTTATGGCGGATCGTTCGATTGGTAACGATACATGTATGCAATAAAAGTATTGTACTTGTATCGAACAATCCGAGTTGTTTCATACGGAAGAAATTGTTTGAGATATAGAAGAAAACATTTCCAGATGGGTCGTAATTTTCTCTCATCCGGCTGACTTTACGCCTGTTTGCACAACCGAACTCGGCCGCATTGCCGTTCATTACCCCCATTTCAAAAAGAGGAATACCAAGCTATTGGCACATTCAGTAGATAAACTTAAAGACCACGTGGACTGGGTGAACGTAAGTATATGCCAGCAGAGAGAGTTTCACGTGCAACTTTTAATTAGACAAAAAAAAATAACTTGCATCTACAATACGATTTATATTTAAAAAAAAACAGCTGTAACCTCTGCAAATTATAAGAAATTGGGTCGCACCGAAATTGCAACGAATTCGTTATTTTACCGGAGAATCGAACAAAAAATGATAAACATAATTTTGTAATCGAGTAAAAAACAAGTTTTAACGAAAATTGGAAGTCTTTGTGATATAGCAAAAAAATATTCCGTAGGACATTAAAAACTACTGTCAAGATATTCCTGGGGCGTTCCCCTATCCAATTATCGCCGATGATGATCGCAGCTTGGCTGTTAAGCTCGACATGATCGACGAGATCGACAAGGACGATCCTGAACACGCGATGACCGTTCGTTCACTCTACATCGTCAGTCCTGATCATCGTCTTCGTTTGAGCATGCAGTATCCGACATCCACCGGACGAAACGTCGAGTACGTTCAACAGTAAACACTCGTAGTCTCAAAACTCGAAGAACTCAAAATCGCCGGAATGTTCTCAGTCATTGCGCTATACATTTTCTATCAATCAAGCGATAACCAGGCAGTTTTTTCAAAACACGACTATAGTATATTCTACTATATTAATAACGATACAATCGAAATTTCAAGCTCAGTCTTCAAGGTTACTCGATTACTGGGTGAACACTAAAAAATCGCAAAAATTCTTGAAAGTTTGAGAAATTATAATTCTTGATAGAATAATAGTACATTTGGATTCAGAAAATGATTAAGTAATTATAAACATGAAAATTTAACAGAAACGCTAATGGATGAACAGCTTATGCGGATAACGAGGGATGTCAGATTGATAAAACTGAATCACCGCGAATTTTAAAAATCTCAGACAATAACATGCCAATATCGTCAAAATTGAAATCAATTATTACTAAAAATGAAAAATAATCATATTTGAATTATTAATCGATTATCAAATTACCTATTCGTAGGCTAAACACGTACGACACGGTCTAAACTTGTAAATCTAACATTCCCTCATTTTTAACTAATTTTTTGCTCGGTGATAAATCCGGTAATACGATTAATAAGTTATTACGAGGAATGATACCGATACTGGTGGATCAGCGGTTGGGATGCGACTCCGGTGGTCACTGAGGTTAATCCGTGCGAGAATCCGGTAAAAAAAATGTAACAAGGAGTATGTGGCAGAATTTGTCATACCCTTTTACCAAATTGGCTGTAAAACTAGATTCTTAAGAAAAAACATTATTTTTATTATTTTTTATGTTTTACATTACTGGAAACAAGTCACAATGAATTTTTAACGATATTCAACGACAACATGGTGGGTATGACATACCCTGCCACACGCTGAGTTAAGCAACGTCAGAACGGGCTGATACTTGGATCGGTGACCGCCTAACCGTGCTCTGGCTGGCGCATCGACCAACGAGAGGGACGTCGATTTTCCTGAAGCCTTGATGTACATGCTTTAACAAAAACTATGTATACCAAGGAATCAGAAGAATTCAGGGCCGTCTATACCGATACAGGTTTTCCACAGTTTCCCCGTTCCCTTGGTAAATGCGGTATACTTTTAAGTTTCAGGTGAAGTATTGGAAGGGACGTAAAAAAAATGAAGTAGTAAAAAGTTGTACAGTGTTGAAAAGGAGTATAAAGAAAGGAAAAAGGAAATGGAAAAAACAATGGGGACGGGTAAAAACTCAAAAGCGCGTACCCTTGAAAAATACGAAAACGATATATAAAAAAAAAAAACTGTTAGTACGAGCGATGTGATAATACGCAATATCGGTTCTTCTGGAATGTTGAATTTTGTCCGCTTTTGATTTTCGCAGCGAAATTCTTCGCGTTCTGGACTCTCTTCAGCTCGTGGACCGCATACCGCAAATCGCTACTCCCGCCAACTGGGTTGTAAGTATCCACCAAAACAAGCTTTCTAATTGAAGTTGTCGGAGCTACTCTTCTGCTCGTATACGAGGTTTTTTTTTTCTAGCCTGGTGAGAAAGTGATGATTCTACCAACTGTCAAGGACGAGGAACTTGTAAAACTCTTTCCCGGTGGAACGGACAAAGTTCTCATGCCTTCCGGCAAGGTTTACATTCGCACGACCACCGACTACTGATGAATATTCCAGTCTTCTACATCTCATTAACCACTCTCTCGAATCTTCTTATTCTTGTTTACATTATTTTTATTACTAACGTGGACTGTACTCCGTTCAATTATCCAAATAAATCGAATTAGAGTTTTGTCTTGTCTTTTTTTTTTCAAACTCGATACTTACTATATTTTCGGGTAATTTATGTCCCGGCAGATACTTCACATTCTCGTGTTGTTCATTTATGATTTCGGTTAGTTTTTTGCCATCTATCATCTCCTCGAAGACGTACATGGTGACGCGTTCCTCGAATTTGTCGTTGAACCTTTTGGCATTTGCCCCGATAAGCTTAGCGATAGCTGAACCCCTGAAGAAAATATTTTCGACAGATATTTGATTATCAGGTTTTTATGACGCTTATTAGTCGTATCGTTTTTCAAGCATTGGCCATACACAACTCTGGTCAAAAGTATGAGGATACTCCGTAGTTTCCCTATCCGGACAAAAAAATCAACATCCCGGTGAAAAAACATCGTCAACTAATTTACCAACCGGTATTTTTAATCGAACGAAGCCAACTTCATTTTTATTTTTTATTTGTATTTTTGCAATTTTTCCATACGTACGTCATTTTTTGTTTCGTTTTATTTTTGCGTTTTTTTGTTTCGTTACGATACGTCGTTTTGAACATTTTATTTTTCTTTCTCGATTCATGTGGGTACTTTGAAAAATTGCGTGCTGGACTTTGATAAATTTTACAATCGTTTGAAAAAAAATAAAATATCACGTTTTTTTCAAATTCTTTTAAAAAAAAATAGGTTTTCTTTATGAGGTTTGGAATGTTTGGATAAGCAGTAAAACGTTATTTTGGTTATTTTTGTTATTTTGGGACCACTGAATGTTTTCTAGATTTTTTTCCAAAATTTCTCTGTATCAGTGTTTTTTTTATTAAGTCGAGAAAAATAGCGAAAATTCAGAAAAGAATAGAAAAAAAAATGTCGCGATCCCAAAATAACAACATACAACTATTTATTTCATTCAATAAATATTCTAAACCTCATAGTTTTCCAGTAACCCCTAAAATCACAGATCTGTAAGAACCGGCCTTTTTTTCAAGAAAATAAATAGACCTGTGAAAAAAAATCACAAAAATAAGAAAAAATCAAGCAAAAATTGATACTATTTTTTTTAAATATTTTATCGTTTAATTACAAGATTCCTATTTTTTTAGAACAAGATGTCGTCAAGTACGAAATTCGTGAAAAAACGATATTTAAAAAATAACTTACGAGCTGAAAAAATAAACGTAATAGAGCGTAATGAAGCTGGCTATGTTCTGTTTAAGATACCTTTTGGTAAATTGCTTTATGAGTTTTCCTCCGAGATATTCGATTTTTTGTCCACATAGAAAAATTACAGGATGTCGAATATTTTTGACCAGAGCTAAATATGTATATAATTTCTGAACGAAGTGATTCTTCCAAATGAACTGTGTGAGGAGTTTCACACGATCAAAGCAAGTATAAGGATAAAAAAAATCATGAATTATTTGCAGGCTTCATTAGACGTTCTTTACATTAGACTTGATAATTTCCAAGGTAATCAAATAACCAGCATTAAAGATATATTCTCACGTGCCATCTCAAAGGCAGTTTTGAATAATGTAACATTTACACTCGCTTGATAAAATTTGAGGAACGCTCCTGCAAATGCATTCCTATCGAGGAAGTCACAAAGACGGAAAAACGGAAATTAAAAAAAAAAGCGGATGTTCCGAAAGTCGATGAATTTGCAACGTTCTGGACATAAAAACGGAAGAAATTACGAACAAAAGGAAAAACATTATGATTATAAGAAAACGCAGAAGAAATAACAATGAAAAAAAGGTTTTTCAAATATTATTAGATTTCGATAAAACTTTTAATAGCTAATTACACAGGTCTGCGATGATTTTGCCCTTTCAATTTTAATGATTGATTTTGATAGATTTTGGGTTTCTGATTACGAAGAAAAATTCCAAAAATTCTATCACGTCAGGATTTTTTGTTATTCAGCATCGTTTTCTTTTTTTGGCAAAATTACCTAGGCCTTCGTAGTTAAATAATATTTTATTATAATCGTTTCTTATTGAACGAAAAATATACTCAATATGGTTGCAGCAGACAATAATGAATTAGTTCCCATAACTAATTAGTTAAATATAACTTAATTAACTGAATAACATGCCCTAAGTGAATGCCCAAACAAAAGAATTTAATATTTATAATTAATTTATCACTATCTCTTAAATGTATTTTCAACGATTCAAAGTCATATAATTGTTTATTAATTGTAATTAAAACAAATACTTCGTAAAGTTAGCTTTATTTTGCGCATTCTCACAAAGAGATTTTTCAAAAAAACTGAGGGTGATGGGAAAAATCCAATCGTAATCAGCGCACCAAAATACCTCGGGATCAGTATCCAAATCCAAAATGAGAAAATAATAGTTCAAATTTGTAGACCTGGGTTATAAATGCCCTTCGAATGGAGGAAATTATTTGTATGAATCGAAGTATTGGTATTCGCGTGTAGAAATGCCGCATCGTATCCGTTTCATTAGAAGGCAGCATGTGCTAAACATTCTCGACTGCGCTTGTATTTCTAATCGTCTAGGCGCTTTTGTACCAATAATACCTCCACGAGTCTCATGAGTATGTGCCAATAATAATTCTTCTTACATCCACCGAGACTCACGGTGGATGTAAGAAGAATTTTTTATCGGATAAGAAATTTATTCGTTCGAATTTATAACAGTGAATAATTTATCGATAAATTTATTCGTAAGCATAAAAAATATTTGCACTGTTTAAATGATAAAATGATGTTCCGTTCGGACGTCACCTTGGCCGAAATCACGAAACGCTGTATACTGTCCGTCACTTTGTGCCAAAGTTTCAAGGTACGTTGAAAGAACTTTGAGGACGTATTTTCACACTTTAAATGCATTCTACTTCTATATTATTCTAATAATAACAGAAATGATCGAGCTACTGTGGCAGCATGCGAAGATACTCCACCTTCGTGATAAAATATTAAGCGAAAAATAATTAAAATGTATTCACCAGTTGCCACTTCCAACGATGCAAACCCTCTGCTTTGATTGAGCCATAATAAATTTTATATATTTTCTTTCTTTTATTTTCTTTTATACTAACGCTCGATCGAGTAGCTTTGCGAAATTTGTATAATGAATTTTCTTATTGTTCCGAAACTGCCCCTCGTTCGCTACTAGATTTGACTCGAGTGACCAATTTCGTTCGACTGACTTAGCCAACCGACTGACACAGTTCGACTGCAACATTGACCTTAGCCGAGAAGATCATCATCGCGTCGCATCGGCGTCGCGAGCGCTTTTTCAAATATCATAAGAGCGTTCCCTCTCGTCTTGGATTATGGCCAGACTCTTATCGAGAGGACTAAAGCGCAATCGGCGAGGGTTCGAGCCTAGACATTTTTTACAAACGCGAGTTGTGCGGGAAAATTGTTTCGCAACGGAGATTACAAACTATGGCACTTTCTTAATCGAAAGGTTCAATGAAACGATTTTTTCAAGTTCCATCGTCGTTTTTTTATATATCGGTTTACTACCTCCGTATCTCGAAAAGAAATTTCATTATCTCGTCCAGCTTTCGTAAATCCATATTTAATATGACGAATCCAAATATCAGTAGATATTTCTAAAGCGTCTATTAAGCTTGCGACGTAAAATAGATATAAAACTATTCCCTTGAAAACTACAACAAATAATAGAATTTCGTTGTTCGTATGTAGCGTACGTTCGTACGTCGTAACGTCACACGACAAAATATTACCGACAAAATATCACGTGACAAAACATCACCGAAACGAAACATCATTTTTTCGGTTTGTTTGTATTTGTTTGTATGTATTTGTCCGATTGTTTGGGTTTGTTCAGTTTCTGCGCTTCCTAGGGAGATTTTATCCTCGTGATATTTTGTCGTATGATCAGGTGACATGAAACCGTATCGCACAATTGGACGAGCCGGACGTTTTGCGCATGTACATACATTCCGAAATATTTGTACGAAGTACAATTCCTTAATTTTATGCATCCGCAGTAATCCCGCGAATCTGGATATTTGTATAAATTGATTCTTGATAACAGAGCTTTCGTCGCGAAAAAGCAGTACAGTGGAGCGTCGATTATCCAAACGTCGTTCAACTGAAGAACCGACCGACCGAACGATCAACTATTAGTTCAGATAACGAAGATGAAAACGTAATTGGTGCTTCTGAAGCGTTAATTTGCTTCGGCCGACGAAGAATGGAGATTTTTATAAACGTTAATTGTATCTAGTACACGTTTTATTAGAAGATTGTCCGACTGTTTTTTTTTGTTGTTTAATCCCTATTTGTCATTAAATATATAAATGTACGTGAATATGTATGGCTGAATCAATCCAATTCCATTATCCGAAAATACCGGTTTTTCGAACAGCCATGTTCCTGTTAATATGGATAATCGACGCTCCACTGTATATGCAAATGAAACGTGATTTAAAAGATATTCTATTACACGGTAGAAAGAAATTTCCATTAATTATTTATCTTACACAGACGTATCGTACATATAAAATATATATACATACATACAAGAATTTTCATAATAAAATTGCGTATCGCACCATGCCCTTCTCATTTATCACAAAATAATTGTTTGTCCGTCCCGCTTTTGGTCATTCCTGTTTTTCCATTCCTCGTACCTTGAGTATCCTCAGAGGTGGCACATCGGCGACGATAATACCTGGGCGTACATGCTGCTGTCGCCGTCGTCGTACCTAGAGATGAGATGTGATGAGAAAAAAAAAAAATTAACCGAGAATGCACAATGTGTGAAAAACGGCGAATGATTATTGAAAAGTGAGTTTGATGAAAAAAGTGATAGGTTTTGAAGGAACTGAAAACACGGAGAAGAAACTTTATGCCGGAGAACTTTTTTCTTCAACGTTCAATAATTATTCGAATATATTTACCTCACTTGTGTCTACATTCTTATATTTATTTATTCTATAACAATTAATAACAGTTTTACCATACTTGCTGTATGGTTTTTTCCTAGAATTCACAATCAACATTTTTCTATAATATACGTGATAACCAAGAAAAACATTGCCTAGTATATTGGGCAAGAGAACGGTATCAATCTGTTTAAAAAAAGACACATTGGATCCCCAATCGTGTTGTGCCATCACTAGCCATGTTTTGTACACGATTGACCGGCTAATTTACTAAAACGAAACCACCAACAACGTTCATATCTCGACTAGTGGACGAATGGCAATTTCATTTGGCTAAGGGAGGACTGCGCGTTAAAAATGCTTTTAAAAAATTCTAATATAAATGAAATAGTGCCAGGCACAACGAATTCTTTAATCTTAACTCCAACAACTATGTGAGACTCTTAGCGGCGTACTTGCACAATTTGGATTAATCCAGTTTTACACTGTTATCAATATTACATCAGTCGCGCTTGATCGATAATGAATCGTAAACGATTATGATTTTTCAACGCAATGATAAAGTGTATTCCTCTCCTTTCGTGTTTTTTTCGGTGCTATCCGGGACTTGATATTTTCTACCTCCAACAAACGCATACATATTTATATGGTAAGATGTCGTAATATCACACGACGAAATATCACGGACGAAACATTATTGTTTGGTTTTGTTTCGGTTTGTTTGTTTCTAGGTTTCCTAGGGATAGTTTATCATGGTGATTTTTCTTCGGTGATATTTTGTCGTATGGCTAGGTGACACGGAACCATTTATATACGTATCCATTGATTTTTCACTATTTATATATATATGATATTCTTAATATCTCACTTCGTCAGAAACTTAATCGGCATATATCATTCATTGTGTAACGTTTCATTGTCATAAACAATTGCACTACGTGTATACATATACGCATCATCCCTGGTATATACTTCCATTTCCACGAATCCATGAAAGATCACATCTTTACACAAGACGGCGTCATAGTTCAGTAAATAAAGTTTTTTAACGCGTCTATCCTCGCATCGACGTCTCCGTACATGCTTATCGCATCTTCGCGCAAATTACTCTTTCCTGTGTTACGTTTTTCTTTTCAAATATATTATCCCTATGTTTCGTCACTTTTGTTGATTGTAGATTGATTGTTGCTTACATGTGCTCAGGATGGCTGCGAATACAGTCAATCATGTCTTCGGGTTTGAGTTCACCCACGCAGATGCGATGTATCGCCGTGAAGAGTGGAAAAGCGTCCTCCATGTTTTTTAATTTCAACATGTAATTTACCTCCTCGGCAGTAAATGGGCCCTGAAGTTTTTGCCCGTTCAACATTTCCTTTTCGAGCTCGACAATCGACTGCGTAAAAATAATATTTTTGTGAAGTCATTGTGTTTCAATAACAATGCCATAACAATACTTAAATTACGATTGTGTTCCTGTTTTTCAATATTTTACATTATACTGATTGACCGGTAATCCGACCGAAAAAAAGCACGAAATTTGCATAATTTCAGAAATAAAAAATCTGCCGTTCAATATCCATGATTTCTGCCTTTTGCGTACTTTTTTCGTGTTATCAAATATTTGGCAGCTTTCTCAAAATTATCAATTGAATATTCAGAGTGACATTTACGAATTATTTGTTTATGAATTATGAATTATTATGAATTATTATGAACTATGAATTATTATGAACTATGAATTATTATGAATTATGAATTATTATGAATTATTATAAATGAGGAATTATTATGAATTACTATTTATGAATTATCTGTTTGTAGTGACAAGTTTGAAAAATTTTGAAAATCGTAAAGCCATCACGACTCGGTAACTATACTCAATTTTGATCCCTAGTTGATGGGGCGCATTTGATAAAAATGTCTCTAGAATGAAAACTTCCAAAAAAATGGATGGAATAACCAGTCAGACTGCTCAAGAAATTATGGGAACATATTACGAATGACTTTCGCTATACCTTGCCAGTTTTAACGAAAGCCTCGGATACTTTGCGATTCCTACCGCCGTAACACGTGGTTATGAGATCGGCAATGCCGCAACTTTCGAAGAAAGTTCCGAGTTTATGACCAGGAAAGAATACTTCGATGAATTTGATCATTTCCATAAGACCGAGCCTTATGACCGCGGCTTTGGTATTGTCCCCGAGTCCAAGGCCGTCCACGAAACCAGCACCGCAAGCTACGATGTTCTGTGGACCAAACAAAAATCGAATAACTTGGAGATAGAAAATCGAGGAATCAAGCATAACACAATATCTTGAGGGCGTGAACGAACACGCTTCCGTCCACTTCGAAATTTTGAAATCACTATTCTCTCAAACGGCTGAACCAATCGGCACGAAATTTATTGTGTACATTCAGGACGATGGCACCGAGGGCTTCCTGCTCGCCATTTTGGATAAACATGTTTCATCCTTGAGAAATCGCGACAAAAAACCGAGAACACGCCTCCGTCCACTTCGAAATTTAAAAATCACTATTCTCTCAAACGACTGAACCAATCGATACAAAATTTGTTGTGTACATTCAGGACGATGGCACCGAGGGCTCCCCGGTCGCCATTTCGGATGAAAACGTTTCATTCTTGAGAAATCGCGATTTTAAGCGTTTCGACTATCTCTCTCGCACTCGTGTGTCACGTGGTAATGTTCGTCATGCCGTTAACTCATTCTCACAGGACGAGACATGTGCTGTCCCAGTCTAGAAAATTGTTGATATTACGGCTGGGGCAACATATGTCCCAGTTACTAAAAAACATCTAGGACTGAAAATCCTAGATGAAATCTTAGAAAATTCTATGAAGCTTGAGAAATCATAGTTGTTGATGGTGCGCTGTTACGGGAACATTTATGCGTCTCCGAGACTTTCAACCTTTTAAGAATAACAATTTGTTGATCTAATAATCGCTTGGAGTAGAAATAATTGATTCCCGTAATGGGGCGTGCTCGGACTGATTTTTCGAAAGGGTTAAGGTAGTAAGTGCATGAATTATCTCGTTAGAAACAAAATTGATTTTTTGTGCAGTTTCGATATAGCTATTCAGAAATCAATTCAATTCAATTCAGTATATCTTCCAATATAGCTATTCAGAATTACGTCTGCGGCAATTCAGTGTATCTTACAGAGGAAATACGACAGTAATTAATTCATAAAATGGATGTATTTAACATAGTTTGCGATTAGATACAAACTGTGCAAAACTATACAAACTATACAAACTATGCAAAACTATACAAACTATACAAACTATACAAACTATGCAAACTATACAAACTATGCAAAACTATACAAACTATACAAACTATGCAAAACTATACAAACTATACAAACTATGCAAAACTATACTAACTATACAAACTACGTACACTATGCACAACTATACAAACTACGCAAACTATGCAAAACTATACAAACTATCTAAACTATAAAAACTATACAAACTATGCAAACTATGCAAACTACGTAAACTGTACAAACTATGCAAAACTATGCAAAACTATACAAACTATACAAACTATACAAACTATACAAACTATAAAAACTATACAAACTATGCAAAAGTATAAAAACTATACAAACTATACAAACTATGCAAACTATACAAACTATGCAAACTATAAAAACTATGAGAAACTATACAAATTATGCAAAAGTATACAAACCTATACAAATCTATACAAACTACTAGCGTACTATGCGAGATCAGATAGAAAACTATGCAAAACTATACAAACTATGTAAATGTTAACAAAACTGTCGCGATAATATAATATAAAATTTCTTCAATATAAAATTTCGGCTACCGGACATTTCAAGCAGATATTATCGATTGAAGCAATTAATTTTTGCCTTTGCTGGTAGAGGTACTACACATATGTACACTCGTGTTAAACAAACGACTTCATTATTGTTTTCGGGAACAGCTTTCATGAAACGGCGGTTGGTAGAAGACCACTTGAGTCAAGCCGATTGCTATTTTAGTCCATCATTTTTGATAATAGTAATTCAATATTTTTATTACCAACACTTCTCGAATAAGTATTTTCTTATGATGATTATTATGCTTAATGTATTGTATTTTTTCTATTTTCAGACTCAACAAATTATCGATACACCGTTGACTATTCAACCTTAAAGAAAGCACCGGTGTACCGCTTTATCTTGTGGTTGTAAAGAAACAAGAATTATCCGGATATGAGCGAATTATATGACTACGAGATAAATGTGGATTTACCGATCAACCATACCCTGTTTTTTCGAAATAGAAAATAGTATGTCAGTATGAAGTATCGATATTATTGATTCGCGCGAACAATGCAATTTTTTTCAATTCTATTATGATCGGTCTTAGTACGGAAATTTTATAACAAAATGAAAAACGAATTCTTTCCTGTTTTTTGTTTGAAACGTTTGATACGTTCTCGAAGCTTCAAGTCTAAATTCGAGATATTTTGGAATTTAGACTTAAAGCTGATAAAGTCCATGCAACAGAATGTAAGCAAATTGCAGTAAACGTAAATTTATTAACGGTGAAAAAGTAAATTTATTTTGAACAAAATGCAGCGTGGAAAGCTTCTCTTCTTGAATGTCATAACTTTTGAAAACTAAAGATTTGTACCGATTTGCCCAAAACTTCAAAAATTTTCAAAAATATGATTCAACCTCTCTGATGATTCTTTTTTTTAATACTGTTAAAAATTAATAATGTCAAAGAAATTCAAGACAAAAGACATTATAATTAGGAAACTATCAGATGTTGCAAAGAAAAATAGTTTAAGTGTTAGTCCAGGTGAAAAGCGATTCACGTGTCGAATTTCAATAGGTCTGAAGTTCGCAACGTTGCCACGTAACGAAAATTAATTTGTTTGGGTTTGTTTCGGTTTACTCCTTTAGGAGGTTTTCCGTAACCTTGAAACCGCAAAGCTTAGCCCTAAAGGAGTCCTTTTAAGTTGTTGAACTAGATGCGGTCGTTGCAATTTATCATTCGATTAAAAAAAATAAATAATTTTCATTGCGTTGCAAAGTTGCAAACTTTAGACCCATGAATTTCCATTAAAGCCGGTTTGATGTAGATTTGTAAAATCTTAGTTATTAGAATGAAAAGTATTCGTTGTGTCCATTCCTGCTGTCTACCTTTTCAATTTCATTGATTTATCAATGCTCTAATAATTATAATTTCGTCATTACATAAGATTCGAGTCTGTAATTTTCTAATTCGATCGATATCTTCATCACGGATACGCGCTGTTAGCGCATTTACCTGTCCCCTTCCATCTCTCTTTATTCAAACTTCCACCAAATTTCATTCCAGTCCAAAGGTCAATTAATTCTAAAAATAAAACGTTCACGGCTCGAACCTTTTGTAACGAATCTCTCGACGATTTCGATATCGAACGAGTCATGGAGATGGAAGGAATAGTCTTATGTTCCGGAATTTAAACATTTGGAATAAAAATAGCGATTGTACCTTAAGGGCACCACAGCATTCGACAGAGTCAACGTCTTCGACAACGACGACTCGGAAGAAGGAAGTTTGAATTAAGTCCCTGAGAATCGGAGCCATCGCTTTGTCCTTGCAACCTTAAAAATAAAAACAACAACAACAGTAATCTCAAAACGAGCGCGGACAATAGGCCAACCGGAAATTAATTTGCGTATAGGTACAAACGTATGTACGTAACGATTAGAATCTTTGTTTACCTATAGTAGTCTCGCAAAACATCTCGTCAGCAACCTCGGACGCGAGATTGGCACCCATCAATACGGAAACTGGAATATTCAGTTGTTCCGTGATTATGTGAGATATGAGCTGTATTCCACCACCGTCTTTCTTGTCGAAGCCTTTGATGAGTGAGAGACCGACCGCGCTGGGTTTTATGTTACCCAGCAGTGATTTACACAAGTGACGAATGAATTGATGTGGCACAACGAATATTAGAATATCGGCATCTCTCGCCGCCTCTACCACGTCCGGTACGGCGACCTGAAATCGAAGCCATTACCAATCAACGTAATCACTTTTATGATCGGTTCCATCCATGAATTCTATTATAACACACAATCTCCACGTGGAATACCGATTTCGAACATTCTGCAGGGTTGGGTTTGGTTATTGTGAATTTTGGAGGATTCGTTATTGTGGAATTTAATAAACTTTGGGTTTTGATATTTTTCAGAATTTGCAATTGTAGTCATGAAAATTTTGGCAGGAGACAATTTAGAAGAGTTTGCAAAAATGAACAAACTATGGGTAAAGTTTCGAAAAGGATATCATTTTAGTCATGGTGTTGAAAAGTTCGTTGCAATCCAATGAAATTGGTTTTTTTCTTTTTTTTTTTATTTCGTTTCCTTTTTTATTTCATTTTTTATTTCCTTTCCTCTTTTTTTTATTTCCATTATTTTGCGGAATATTTTTTTTCCGATTATCACTATAATGATTCGAATAATTATTGAAGTATCTTGCTTGAGATTTCGGTAAAAAAAATAGAGAAAATTTAAAATAATAATTTTCTTTGCGCCGCAACGTTTCAAACTTCAATCTCATCTCTAATCGAGGTAAAATTTTTGCAAAGGCTTTCTTTTTGAAATTCTAAGGTAATCCCTGAGAGAATTTGTCGTCAACTTGGCAATAATTTTCAAGATATCGAATATCGAACTTTTAACTCGCACCGAAACATTTTTTAAACTCGTCTTTTTTTGGGTCTGTTTGAATTCGTTCAGCATAACAGGATGGCAATAAAATAAATAACTTTGCAAAATCAGAATTTAAAAAACGATTGCTAGGCACCAAAATTACTATCAGGCGTTCTCTTGAAAGATTAAGAGGACAATGCAATATTTTCCTTTGATCAAAGTGATATGCTTTTCGGAATCTTAACGAAACCTTTGCACAATGCGAGTGAAAAGTAACTCAGTTCGGAGTAAATTCGAACATTGTAATGATATAATTTGAATTTTTGAATTAACGAATATTTTGTAACGCGCGACAAATGCATACTCGAAGCGCCTCGGCAAAATGCTTGTACCAAGCATAATATGACATATATCTTAATGAAAAAATTTGAGACGACTGTTGAAATATATAACAATAAACCCTGAAAGTTTCATTTCAATCGGATATTTCTTTCCATCCCAAAAAAAATCCCAGAAAAAAACGATTTTTTGAAGCCTCTGAAGCAGGCTCCCCCGTTAACCGTCCGGCCAATGACCAGGTACCCGGGTATCCATTTCAGCTTTGCAGATAGAATTTATTAACTTTTTCTGTAAAAAAAACTGTATAACCATCTGGATCCCTGAAATTTAAGTAGTTTGAAATCCAATTTTTGTCAAATTCTTTTTATAATCAATTTTTTAAAAATAATTATTAACTATAAAACTTGATACCTCCTCCGTTCAATAACCAAGCACCCGGGTACTCACTGAAGTTATTATGCATGAATGTCGAGCTTATCTATATATATAAAAATGAAACCCGTTTTTCGTTGTCACGGCATAACATGAAAACGGCTTGACCGATTTGGCTGGGTTTTTTTTTTATAGTTTTCTAATACGCTGTACATGGTTCTTACGGAAAAAAATATTAAGAAAATCTCTCGGAAAAATTGAAAAATATACATTTCAATTTCGCATATTTAAAAAAACGAGCGTAACGAATGTCAACGTCATTCAATTCAAAACAAAAAATCTATGGGAATCTGTTACACCACATCCATAACCGCGCTAGAGTGCATCAAAGCTACGATAAGGCGGTACGAAGTTCGCCGGGTCAGCTAGTACACACTAAAGAGACTAGCTATTAAAGTATTGAGGTAATTTGACTTTTAAATATATAATAAACAATATCGTGCCTGGTTATTGAACGAAGGAGGTACCAAGTTTGATAGTTAATAACTATTATTAAATAATGGATTATAAAAAAATTGGAGAAAAATTGGGTTTCAAACTACTTAACTTTCGGGGATCCAGACGGATATACATTTTTTTAAAGAAAAAGTTAATAAATTGTATCTGCAAAGCTGAAATGGATAGCCGAGTACCTGGTCATTGACTGGACGGTTGAACAGTTCTCTATACGGTACGTATATATTTCGTCGAGCTTGATCAGCACATTTGATGCACTTCGTACGATTGCGGCAATCTTTATTGCTACGACCTTGCATCTGATAAAACGCATACTGCGGATATAAGTACGATTACGGCTCAATTTAGCGCGATACGGTAAGAGGAGGTATATAGAAGAATTGGTATATAAAAGCAGGTATGTAGAAGCAAGATACAAAACAAAAATCTCAACGATAAAAACTGGCTTTTTCGTTTCGATACTTTTGAATCAACGGACATTGATCAGGAAACAGTTGAACATTTTTTATAATAAGATTGAAGTTGGGAACGTTGCGTCGCAACGAAAATAATTTGTTAATTTCTTTATTTTTTTTACTGAAATCGTAAGTAAAACACCTCAAGAATTATACAAATCTTTAGTTTAAAAATATAGAATCTATTCTGAAAAAAAAAATCTTTCGATTAATAATACATGTAAGGAAATAAAAAAAAAGAGAGAACAAAATTTCATTGCGTCGCAACGATGGGAACTTCAAATGCGTTTCCGTGTGCCTGGTTTTTCACGCGCGAATCGCCTGCTCGAGTAACATAAACAGCTGCAAACTGTAATTCTTAGGACAAGATATAAAAGCATAACGCGGTATAAAATCAATATGAACACTGGTTCTACCGACCTCGAGACACTCGTACAAGAGTACACAGTGTTGCTTCAAATCGATTCTCGATATATATTCTTTAATTTTTAAAAATATATATTTTTTATAACGCAAACGATAATCGAACGACCAGAACTATTTCGTAAGTCTACGAAACGCAAATGACTATCGTCACTTGGATAACTAAAATAAAAGAGAAATCCACTGTTTGATCAAATTCCGATTGCCAACGAATGTCATTAAAGCGAACTTTGGTACATGACAAAAATGGGAAGTTTGGTTAAACGTAGCGAGAGTGGAAACATACGAGTGTAAAAAAACAACACCTGCACTTGGATCGGATTATTCATTCTTCGGTGATTATCGAATTTACAAAAATTCTCAGTGAATAAGAAAGAATATCAATATTCTTTCTTATTCAAAAATTCTTTCAATTCACTGAGAATTTTTGTAAATTTTTGAAAGAATATCATTATTCTTTCTTATTCACTGAGAATTTTTGTAAATTCGATAATCAATTTAATTTCAATTTAATTAATCCATTTAATTTCCATATAAAAAACCTATTTGTTATATGGAAATTAAATGGATTAATTAAATTGAAATTAAATTGATTATCGAATTTACAAAAATGTTCGGTTTACAAAAGAATTTGTAAAATTTACAAAAATAATTTACGAAAATTCTCAGATTATCGAATTTACAAACATTCTCAAGAAAAAATATCAATATTCTTTCTTATTCACTGAGAATTTTTGTAAATTCGATAATCAATTTAATTTCAATTTAATTATCATATAACAATTTAATGTCAATGTAATTAATCCATTTAATTTCCATACAACAAACCTATTTGTTATATGGAAATTAAATGGATTAATTAAATTGAAATTAAATTGTTATATGAAAATGAAATTGAAATGAAATACGTATATTTAAGACCCGAAACAATTGCCAAATTCCGATTTTATTATGGATTTGAATTTCGCAAAGTTGCCATGCAACGTAAATTAATGTTTTTTTTATTCATTTTGTATTTATTAAGTAATAATCTGCAGGGACCGCATCTATTTCAGCACCGTGAAAGGACCTTGCTCCTTTAAGCCTAATGTTTAAGGCTCTAAGGTTCCGGCTTAAGGACCTTCTAAAGGAGTAAGCCACGCAAAAAAAATTAATTTTCATTGCGTGGCAACGTTGCGAACTTCAGAGCCATGATTTTTTTTCCGGATAACAATTCGTAAAATAAAAATGCATATTTTAAATACAAATATATATATCTAAGCAAACATGTATACTGAAGATCTTCAAAAAAAATTGACCGAAAAATACAGAAACAGAAAAAAACATGGTCGCCGGTAATGATAAAACTTTTTTTTACACCGCAGCGGGATTTTTACTAACCGGATTTGTGACACATGTCCATAATTCCCACAATGTCTGTTACCGCACTACTGCGTCGAAAAAAAAAACACGTGTTGCCCTTTCACCAACCGTTTTCCACAAAAAATGTGGAATTTAACCTTTTTTCCAAGCCTCTAGGTAGACGTTAACTCTCATAAAGAAATTTATGAGATCGAAGTTCGAAGCCTTGCGGCGCAACGAAAATGATTATTTTTCAGTTTTTCTATTTTTCTTTTTTTTTGCCGAAATCGTAAGCAAGATATACCTTAATAATTATTCGAATTTTTATAATGATAATTTATCATACAAATCCGAAGAAAAATATTTCGCAAAATAATGGAACTACGGAAATAAAAAAATGAGAAAAAAAAACATGTGATTTGATTGTAACGATTCGAACACGTGTGAACGTATACATTTGCACACACAACCGAATTCTATTTTTACGTCACGTTTTTGTTAACCTTTGTATTCAATATTTTTGAAGTATTTCCAAAGCTTTTAAAAATATAACTCACCACGTTCTCAGGTAGCTTGTGTCCTGGTAAATACTTAACATTCTCGTGTGTCTCGTTTATTATTTCCGTCAGTTTTTTTCCCTCGATAATTTCCTCGTAAACGTACATAGTCACTCGATCATCAAAATGCTTAAGTCTTTTAGCATTTACACCTACTATTTTCGCGATTGCAGAACCCCTGAAAAAAAAATTCATAAAAAAACGTAATATATAAAAGAAACGATAACGGAAAAGCTTTACGCCGCTGTATATCAGGATTCTTCGCAACTGGTATCTTTTATCTGTTAATGGGCTATGTACACATCACGAACGGGACAAAAACAAGTCACAATGGAACGTGAACAAAAATATTGACTCGGATGGCTGGATTGAGATAAAAATGTCGTTCGGCGAAAATGTACAAAAATATGTTGAATCCATTACACGTTAGGCGAGTGAACCCGCGTTTCGTAAATAAATTGAAAAGCTGTGGAAAGATTTTGAAATATCTATATGTGATGGTTGGAATTTCGTAAAGCTCATTTGATATCCAACGTAGTTTGATGGTCGACCCTGATACGAAAAACACCTGAAGGCATCTAGAAATTCTCCAACTTTTGTCCAGTTTCGCAAAGTGATGTGTCACGAAGTATTGTACGGAAAGAAATAAATTGAAAATAAATAATTAAAAGAAATACTTAAATTTAAATAACTTAAATAAATAATTTTTTTAAATAGTGAAACTTAATTAAGGTTATAAATAATTAAAATAAATAATTGAATTTAATTAACTTAAATAAATAATTAACAAACATAATTTTTGTCTTTCCCGAAATAACTTGGATAACTGTAAAATATTTTCGTGCATCTTGCGTCATCCAAGATTTCCAAGGTCGAACGAAAATAATAAAATTTGAATTTCCCAAATTTTCGTTGGTAAACCTAAACTATGAAACTCACGCATAAATATTTCGTTCTTTAACCATCTACAAAGTCAAAATGATTTTCGATACTAATGAAAATAAGCGATAAAAAGAATTCTTGTTGGGATTCGAGGATGCAAAAATCACGTTTATAAATATTATTTTACGATGGCCTCGGAAAAGCTTCCATTCTTTGAGAAATATAGTTATACATTCGTGAGAAATATAGTTACGTAAGAATAAAACAAAGACTAGGCTTTTGTGGAAAAATTATTATTTCCAAGAAAATTATTATTATTATTTATGAGAAATGATTATTTTTTCGATATTTCGACGTACGCCCCCAGATGGAGTTGCCATTATTCAAGATGAGACACGCATATGGATCACGCATAATTAAAAGCATGTCACCGCATGGAAAAATTCTGAGCCAGTAAACACGGTTTATTCTCCTGGGACAAATATAGTATTCATGAATCCAGCGAAAGTAAAGTTCAAGGATCAAAAATTGAAAAAAATCGTCTGCTCGGAGCTCTTCTTGGAGGGGGAAAGGGAGAGAACGAGAGAGGGGAGGGGAGAGTGATGTTACGCTGCGCCACGTGAATATGAGAATATCAAACATTGCGCTATGGGCTTCCCATACGAGTCACCGAAAATAAAAAGTAATAAATAAAGTAAAAGAGAATGAATAAAAAAACATCATGGCGTAAGCGTCGCGTATCTGTTATATACGAACGTGTCACAGTTTCGTAAGGCTCGTGTGTGTGTGTCGTTTATTTTTTCCGAGTCGTATCGAATCTTTGAAATATTCTATTCGTTAAAAGTCAATTCGAGCTTAATATCTCGTTCGAGCCATAATTAAAACAGTTCCAACTCAATGCGCGAATACATGAATTTCAATATCTTGTGGCTGCGTTTCGTTTCGATTTTTCACGACTACGCGACAATAACACGTTCTACTGAAAAAAGAGGGTACGAAAAAGATACGAGGAAAACGTGAATTTATTGTATGGGTTATTTCGATTACCGAATCGACGGATAGTTCATATATTTTAATCAATTAAATTGTCTTACCAATTTCCCGATCCAACTATGCAAACTCGATGTTTTCCAGCCATCTTTGATTTTGCATGCGATATGTAACGAAAGTTGTAGGAGTACAGCTGGAAAGCTATACGTTAAACACGATGTTGACGGTTTCGCGGATGGCGATGGACTGACGCGGATGAACGACTAACCGACTGAGCTCCATGGAAGTGGGAGTCGAAAACAGGGAACGTTCTATATATAAGACTATCTTCGTGTCGTACGATAGGAAAAAACGCGATGTCTGATAAAGCTATCGCGGAACGAGGCAATTCATGTTACTCGAATGAACGCTCTAGTATTTAGAACACGGCGCGGTTTTTTTTTATTTTTCACTTTCGTCAGCTTCCACGGCAACCGAAGGAATCATCTGTAAGATTCGAACATAACCTCAACATGGCTCCAGTCAACACGAGACAATTGAAAATTGTTCGCGTCATCTCGTGCTCGTTTTCAATTAAGGCAGGAAGACCAATTACAAATTTGAAAAAATCGATTCTATAAATTGATAGTTCAATTTGTTAAGAATATCGTATCCAATTTTTAAAGCGATATTCCACGAATCGTTGGAGTTTTCGGAAAAAGATGCCAAGAGCGTTCGTGCCGAGTAAACGGGGCTATGCGACTTTGGCCGCGTTTTACTCAAAACTATCATTTTCCCAACTGCTGGAATGTTTACTTAGGAAGTATTCAACCGATTTCGATGAAGTTTGTCACACGTCTTCGTTGCATCAACAGTTTGTCGGTGAACGTAAATATTATTAAAAAATTTAAAAATATAACCTATTCTTGACCTTAAATATAGCAAAAATTTCATGAAAAAACACAAAATTGACTTTATTAATCCGCCGTTTCCCGAATTTTGCATATATTTAAAAAATCCAGGTTCACCGTAAGCATATGGGTCTTATCTTTAAGAATCATTTTGATTTTTCTTTTTCGGATAATTACAGCGTGATGGAGTACTCCGCAGTGCTGCGATTTAAAAAAATTTGAACATTAATGTAGACGATGGGCAATTTGCATTTTAAAACAGTGTATATATTTTTTTTCGAACAATTAATATATGAAACAAAACACGTCTAAATATCCAAATCTCTGTACGGAGAAAAAATCATATTCTTTCTATGGAAAAAAAATCATAAGAAACGCATCACTTTCGAGTTTGGAAATGGTCTTCCTGCTTTAAGGTAAACAAACACGAGAACGTCACCTATTCTTCAAGTTCAACATTCTTGAATTCATAAAATATACAAAACCCTCCTTCCTTCCGTAATCCATGAAATGACAAAAGACTTGTTCGCGCTAGCAAAACTTTTTACACCTATTGAGTATAACCCAAAAAAAGTCCACAGAAGGTGTAAAAAGTGTAGAAACGTGTAACGAAAAATAACAGAGCAAACGTGTATCTCGTTCGTTTCCACTCGCGTAAAAAAAAAGATCGTTGCTGGATTGTCGATTTTTAATCGGATAGGTATTAAGTGACGAACATCGTTTGAATCAGAAAAATTCTATCGTTAATTCATACCGATGGAGCAAAATTTCCAATATCAATCCTATATATTTGGGAGAAGAAAAAAAACCAACAATTTGCAATACGGCGAATTTATACTCGTTTAAATATCGTACAACTGTCGACGATCTAAAAATATAACAGTAAAGATAAGTAAAGAAATCTTTCAAATAAATTAGAAGAAACATAAGGAAAAATGTAGAACCCAGCAAATTGCGTTTATCCTCAGCCCAAAAAGCGTACTGCAGTTTTTCAAGCAGCGCACAAATGCTTGATTACATAAAACTTTCTCTGATCACGATTCTACTCTTTACGATAATTGCTTTAACACCAGCATTAATATTCATTGTATAATAAGTGGATATAGTAGTACATAGTGCCATGGAGTTTTATATGAATATACACATATACATATTAATACGGATATATATATATATACACGCATGCATGTATATGTATAGTATACCCATCGTCGAAATACTTTTTAAACATTTATAGTCGTTTCATTATTTCAGATCTATCGTGAAGAACCGCACCTATTCTAAAAACTGATATATTTGAATAATAATCTTTTTACTTTTTTTCAATCCTATGCCTTAAAATAGAAATGCTGTGTAGGCTAGCGGGTTATTATTACTTGTTGGGAAGTATTTGTGACTCTGAGAAGATAACAATCACTAATCGGGTTCTTCATTCTTCATCGGCGTAGGAAATCAAACTTCACTTTTGTTTCTCGAACGATTTGATAGGTCAAAGTTTTTGATACAGTGTTTTATACTTGCATAGACGAAATACGCTAAAAACGGGATGGTTTTCTTTTTTATTAATTTTCTTATCTCTCTGTCTTCATTTTTCGAGAATAACAAACGGACAGACAATATATACGCAGATATTACATTTAATAGAGAGTTTAAACTTCTATTATCATTCAAGACAACATCGATACCTTCGAAAACGAATATCCGGAATGCCACGAGTAAAAAAAGCATCTGTCTATTTCTGAGGCGTAACGTGTAATCCTTTTGGTTGGACGAATCGGTGAAATAATATTATTTTCCGAAAAAAAAAAAATCAGATCTGCATCTCAAGATGCAGATCTGATTTCAATTCAAGAAAACAAAAAGTCACGCGTTTTCAGGTAGAGAGAAGCTTTCGAATTTTTTCGTTACGTGTATTATTAGCTGAGAAGCTGATTTAACATTTTATTGGCCCGAACGACTTTAATGAACTACGCGTTATGGGTCGTGAACGCCTTAATCCTCGGGCGTTGCCTGTGCAGACTCCAGAATGATCTCGAAGGAGAACGGAGTAAACGAGTATCCAAGCCCAGCGTAAAATTTGCTTTGGAACTCCACCCTACGAAGAAAAATCGAAAGTTTTATATCGTTATGTATTATTGTTACAATTAATCGCTAATTAATTGGAACCGTCAACGAGCGATTAATTCAGCCGATTCTAGTGTTGTTTTTTGTATTTTTTTTTTTTTTTTTTCATTACCAGTGAAGACGCAGTGTATGCAGAAAAGCCGAAAGCCCTTCCATTAGAACCAGAATTCCGACTGTAAGAACGGCCCAGAAACCGAAAATCGCCCAGAGTACGATACCACCTGCCCAGCCCTCGCGTGACAAACCGTTTCGCATAACCATGTTCCACAGTACTTCGGAGAGTTCTGGTTCGGAGAAAAAAATAAATGTAGAACATTTCATCCCATAGTTTGTCCTTAAAAATTTATTCACTACACGAAGTGAATATAGTATATTCAAGCGTACCGTAATAGAATTTTTTCCCCCAATTTTTCATATTTTCTCCGTTTTCCCGAAATTCGGAGAATATTGGGAAAAAATGAGAAATATTAATTTTTAAATATACCGAATTTCCCCAATATTCCTCCTTTTCTGTATTATTTCGATTTTCTTATTTCATTTACGAGAATTCTCATTATTTCCTAGCTTTCATAAATGCCTTATTGGAAGAATTTCGGAGAAGTGACAAAAGCGCAGAAAATTATTTTGTCGCGAAAATTTCAATTTTTTCCTTACTTTCGATCAAACTGTGAATGACAATTCCTTGATTTTTTTTTTAGAAGAGCGGTGACTCAAAAAATATTTGGAAGTTTATGGCATAGAAGAAAATTAAAGAAATACAAGAAATATTAGAAAAAAAAACATTTATCGAATTCGTTAATAAATAGGGAAAGTTTAGAGAAATGCGTAGAAATTTGGGAAATTTCGGAGTAACGTGAAAATATTTTTTCTCCAGATTTCTAAAAAATCTCAATTCATTGAAAAGATCTGAAAAATATCCAGAGAAAATGGGATAGTTTTTCGAAAAATGCGGAAAAAATTTTACCAGGGTAAAAAGAAAACGTGATAGAAACACATACGTGCGTGAGCAAGTGACAATGCCCAAAGACGGAGATAAGAGGCCGTATGGGAAACGCTTCCCAATACGTATTCAATCGTGTGAATTCCTTGATAAATAAAAACTTCGCTCATCTCGATTTCGTTCTCTTTGTGAGGCATGGCAGCTTCGGTGTTTTGCTGAAGGGCGCCTGGACCACCTTCAACGTCACCGTTCTCCGTGCCGTGATTATTCAGCTGAGAGCAAAAACATATTATTGTTAGTGAAAAATCAGTGATTTTACTAAAGTTCTGCATACCATATAGAAAAAAAGTCTTCTTAGAAATTTTGTTAAGAAATGTATGCGGGACTGATGAATTCGCTGATCAATACCTATCCATATAACAAAATTGTAACATTGTCCGTCTGTCCGTCCGTATATTTGCACTGGCATCACGCAAAAACTAATGCGTGGATTGGAACGAAGTTTTCATAGATATATCGCTAAACGTCTAACTTAAAGTTAAGGCTCAATTTTACCGTATTTTACCTTATGAAAATAAATGCTTCAGATTTTTTAAAATTTTATAATTTTGTATGTAGTTTAATGCAACGTCATCTGTTGACAACAATCTTTATAAAATATCATATAGTATATTAAAGCAACGCCATCTATTGAAAAAAAAAATGATAAGTCAAAACTTTACGTTCATTAGTCAAATTATAACACGTTGGAAAAAAAAACTGACACCGAAGTTCAACGTTACTAATAGACGGCGCTGCTTACTGTTTCACAGGTTTATAATAGTACGAGACGAAAAAAAATGTGCATATGAACTCAAACAAAAATGATAAAATACGAACATAAAGGAATTTTTTAGTACTTATTGTTCTGCAATATTTGTATACGTTCTTTTTGACAAATATAAAAATTGTTTACGAATCTTTTCCAAGTTAATTTTATTAGTATTTCATTCTCGAATATCTCAGCAAAAATGACATTAAAAAACTTAATTATAAATATCACACGAACGAAGTCGCGGGCAAAAGCTAGTTTCAAATAACTGCGGTTGCAAAAGCAACCGCATTATATCGTATTCCAATATCAACGTGGGTGCTATTGGATTTAATATTAAAGTAATCGAATATTTCTTCGCGTTCCCGAACGTAGAGTCAGCTACACGACGGAGTTCATTTTTTTTTTAATCATTACCTGAACATGACGGCTGCGACGATCGCGCATCATCATAATCGGTTTACCGAGCAACATCCACGGTACACAGAGAAGGGCGACGATAAGAAGCATCCTTTGTATGACGCCTTGACCAGCGAACATCCAGTCGTGACAACCAGGCAGAGTTTTTGCTTCGTTCATCAGTACCATGTTGATAAAAGTTACCAGAATTGATGGAGCGCAGTACGGACCGTAAGCGATATCTACAAAATAAATCATTCCATATTATTTTCGTAAAGTTTATTCTACGAGTATAACTTTTTGCGCGAATAGTCAATTTCGGAAATTCGTGATGTGTTAACGGATTCATATTAGTTAAGACAGGAAGACCATTTACAAGCTCGGTAATGATGGAGTTCTTAGGATTTTATGATTTTTTTTTTCTGGAAGAAATCCACATACAAATTTGGATCTTTGAATACGTTTTGTTTCATATTGTAATTGTTTTAAAAAAATGGATGTCCTTTTTTTCATGCAAATTGCCCATTGTCTACGTTAATGTTTAGAAGATTTAAAAAAAATCGCTGAATTGCCGGAGTCCTCCCTCACGCTGTAATTATCAGAACAAAAAAATCAAGAAGATTTAAAAAAAATCGCCGAATTGCCGGAGTCCTCCCTCACGCTGTAATTATCAGAACAAAAAAAAATCAATAAAGTCCATTTTGTGATTTTTCATTACAGTTTTACTATATTTGAAGGCAAAAGTAAGTTTTATTTTTTTTTAATCAAAATAATATTTCGTTTCACCGACAAACTGCTGATGTAACGAATATGTGACAAATTTAATCGCAATCGGTGGAATAGTTTCGACGTGATCACTCCAGCAATTTAGAAAAAACATAGTTTCGATAAAAACGCGGCGAAAGCCGCACAGCTCCGTTTACTCGGCAGGAACGCTCTTGGCGTCTTTTTGCAAAAAGTCCAAAAATACTTGGAATAGCGCTGTAAAAATTGGACGCAATATTCTTAAGAAATTGAACTATCAATGTATGGAGAAAAAAGATCGATGTTTTGAAACTTGTAAATGGTCTTAATCCCTTAACGAGGCTACGAATAGGTAGAATGAAAAAATTCAAACAAGAGTTATTAAAGCCGAACTCGAGTACGGGATTCGGACCAAAATAAATTCTTTAAACTTACCCGTGTCTTTCGGTGAAAACTTGACCCACTTGATGAACATGAGTATGGTCATGTAGAAAAACAAGAAACTGAGAAACATTATTTGTGGAATGAACTCGCACAGTACATTGGTGCGTCTCTTGAAGTTCATGTGATTCCAGAGGCCGACGGTGACTCCGAACAACATATGGATTACCCCGAAAATAATGGATATCTTCATTTTGTACGAGTTCAAGAAAATGATTTTGTTTTCAGCCAATTGCCAAACGGGATCCATGCCGATTGGATACGGATTACCGTAGTAGGACGTCGTATTTGGATCTAGCTGCATATGTGTAAGCTTGTGTAGCATGGTCCAATTGCTATTCACCATCCAATAAGAGCCGAATATGTTCAAAGATTTCGAAAATACATCGTTGTAGATGAAACCCGTGTACATTGAGAACAGCCCCATGAGAAAGACAATGTAACGACCGCCGAAGAAAATATTCCAGATCTCGTTGTCCGATTTCTTCGCAGCTAAAGGTTTTTCTCTGACCACCATCCAAGCGCCGAAGAGAAACATCAACAAGCCATGTCCCGTGTCTCCGAACATGACCGCGAAGAGGAATGGAAAAGTAATGATCGTGTATGGTGCCGGATTCATTTCTCGATAAGAAGCGACACCGTACGCGTCTATCAATGCTTGAAAGCCCTTCGTAAATTTATTCGTACGGTTGTACGTGGGCGGATCTTCGAACGTTTGCATACGATTTAGAATTGGTGGTACGGAACTGCCGCTGCGTTCCTGAAATTAGTCACGGTCCATTCAACATTACGATGTTTTGTGTTTTTGGGTTTTTCGTAAAAAAATTCCGTTAGTTAAGCGTCTTCCGAAGAATACGCGGTTAAAAAGGTACGACCATTACGGACGTAAAAACTTTCGGATTTGGAATTTTGTATGACCTTGACGAATCAATAATTCATATTTTGCCGAAATTTCAATTATGTTGACAGTTTGATTTTTTTCGTAATAAAATAGCAAAGTCGAGGAGTTTGACGCAATGAAGTACGTAGTCTTATGGAGACGGTAAACCGGAAGTGCGGTAATTACGATATTTCTCCGAAAGGATCCATCTTAGATCGTTAAAAAAAACTGGATTTTAATACATTAGTTGTAATGTACACTGAAAAAAATAAAAAATTCGCATTCCACCGTCCAGTTTAGGCAATATCTTGCAAAATACATTCTACTTCCGGTTGAAAATGATCAGCACAACGAAATAACAGTTACACACTTCGCAACGTCGATTGTAGCGCATCTTAGCGCATCGAAAATGCAATGTTGCCAAAGGTTTGTATACAATGTCATCATGCTATTTACAAATTTTCAGAATCGCGTAACTTTGAAGAATGTTCAATAAATATTCTATTTATCATATTAAATCCAGGGAGGTGATCTCAAGCTGTTTGATGAAGTTTTCGTAAGATTTATGAATTTTTTTTTCGGTTTGTTTCTATGATAACACTGATATTACGAACACGACGGCGACTAAACTCAATTCGTTGAGAATTCAATTTTTCAATTCCATTTAGTTAATACGATATATATATATATATACATAATTCACTAGAAATCAGTTACATCAAGAGAGGGCGATATTCCAACTCGGTCGGTATGGCTGATTGAGATAGTAGCTGACCACGGATTTCCTAAAAGGCTCTTCAAAATTGAGCGAACTGTGACCAGACAGTGACAAATTGATAGACGAACGGCTGTCTACCCTAAAAATTCCGCGAATCGAAAAAAAGTAGATTTAACTACCACGCGAGCGTCGTGATGCAAATGCTGTTAAATAAAAATGTTTGCTAATATCGTGGATCGTAGAAAAGCAGAGCCGTGTAGCCACGTTCAAAACATACATTTTGAGACATCAATCACTCGATTCCATCACATATTTCAGGAAATCCGTGTCAATCTGCTATTTGTATGTGTTTGGGTTTGTACGATTTCGAGTCAATAACGTCCAACATTAGTGACATTTAGTTCCGGGAAATGTCGGGAGCGGCGCGCATCTCGAAATTTTCGATGTGTATCGCCCTCTCTTAACGCGATTAATACGAATATTGGACACAAATAAAAATGATTCAGTACAGATATAAAAGAGATAACTTTAGACTCTTTTTGACCCCAAAAAAGTAGTCGTATCTCCTTAAAACGGATAAAAGATTAAATACCAGAATAAAAAAAGTTGATTCTTACAGTTCCGCGGCGTAGAGCCAATTGTATAGTCTCGATGTCCAATACAGGCACCCAACATTCGGCAATGAGACACTTTTGGGTAACGTCCAAATTGAACAAGTTCAACGTGTGATAGATCGCCTTGATCTTGCGAACTTTGACGAACCAGTTCTTGATGTTTTTGGCAGCCGCTACGAGGACGCGATGTCGATGATCCTGCGTCTGCCCGAGCACAGTGTTCAAATCCTCGATCCGCGTCATAACGCCCAATGCCATTTCGCGACGATCGGCCGGTGCCTCGGGGCAAGGATACAGAGTTGCCCTGAAACCCTCGCATATCTTCTTCACGCGGGTCTTCAACTGGTCACCTTGGAAGAATATTATGAAGACCGATTTGAAGACTTGATCGCCCTGTGAGAAAAACCATTGACACGTATTTTTCCATCCTTCGTTCTTTGCAAACGATTTATCTCGGAGTATGAGAGAGAAGAAAATATATTTCGGAAAAGTCGGAAATATATCGGGTGTAGAAAAAAGAAATCCATTATTTTTTGGGATCAACCAATTACAAAACTGTCGCAAAAGTTTGTTCACTACGAAATTTCATATTTCTAACGTTATCCAGTGTAATCGTCCGATCGAGCTGTACGACGCGAGATACAGAGAGAAATAGTCGAAACGTTTTAAACCGCGATTATTCAAGAATGAAACGTTTTTATCCAAAATGGCGACCGGAGGGCCCTCGATGCCAACGTCACGAATGCACTCAACAAATTTCGTACAGATTGATTCAGCCGTTTGAGAGAACAGTGGTTTCAAAATTTCGAAGTGGACGGAGGCGCGTTCGTAATGCCCGTAAAACAGAAATCTATTGGAAAAATGATGGTTTTCTTTTGAATACAGCTGATATAACTGCTTATGACGTAATGCTGATACCGTGGATGGATCTTCGAGCGGCGTCTCGATCTCAGCTTGACGAAGAAAAACATTTCCTCTGCAGGCGCGCCAAAGCATCCGTTCGAACGCGGGAATCCTCTCTCTCAGTATAACTCCAGCGACGAAGCTAGTTGAAAAACGTCGTTACAATTCATCATGGTACAGAGTTCGAACGAAGGAACATCCACAAACCCTAGCTAATTTTTGCTTATCCTTTTTAGGGGGTGGGAAACGGGGTATTAACACAGTTAATAACGTTGAAAAAAAATCAGCGCTTCGTCAAACGAAAGTCACATTTTGTGTGTTTTATCCTTCTTTGTTCTGCTCTAAACTCGCAAACGCACTCCGTCAAAGCCTAAACTCTAGAAGAAACAAATAATAATAATTCTCGGGTAGAAACGCGATTCTCTTTCAATCTGTATCGATCGAGCACGATATGGAAAAGGTTGTTTTATTTGTTCTTTTTATTGCTTATTGAATCGTGTCAAAGGTTCGCGATACGGTCGATTAAAAAAAATGAAAATGCGACTTAAAGAAATACGCTGCTTAAAAAGAATGATGATTTCTGTAGCCATGGTCATTTTACATACCTTTTAACGTCATTGAGATATTAATTATTGCGACTCAATGTACCGTGAAAGATGCTCGAATGGAAAAATTAAGAGAAACGGAATAAGAGACAGCGAGGAAGTATTTGTGGTTTTTGTTTGTTTGTTTGTTTTTTTTTCGACAATCAACAACAGCAATCCAAACACTTACTATACACGCGCTCATCTCTGTGTGCACATATGTGTATACGTAATACGCACAAAAATACGTATATTTGATAATCCACGTGTATACGTATATGTGTGCGTATTTGTGTATTTAAGAAAAATGATCTTAACTACAGGTTTCAAACGGATGCAGGTAGTTGGATCGTTACGCCGTCGTGGACACGCTTGCTGTTCAGAGTGTCAAATATATTAGACATTTATTGATTGTTATTACTGCTCTTTACAGCGTGGAAAAATAAAAACTCGTAAACTTCCAATCGATTTTTCGTGTAAGAGGGATTTGAAACTTGAACAAAAAAGAGAGTGATTTTGTGAGTTCAGAAAGATGGATAAACGATGTTACGTGATTGTTGTATTGAATTAAGTGTTATTACCCTTTGCGGTCGGTGTCACCGCAGCGGGGACATTTTTTCATCGCCGTTGAAATCGATTAATATTAATTGATTAATTTCAAAAATAATTAACTTGCGATTCAACATTTCCGGTCGACTTACGAGATAACGATATACGATTGTTCGAACAAATTAATATAAATAAAATTGAATTAAATTGAATTAAATTGAATTAAATTAAGTTAAAATTTAATCCGCCGACCCCAAAGGGTTACGTGTATTGAACATCGAGTGGATATCTTATTAAAAATGTTTCTGGTAGATTTCACGTTGTATTCTCAACGTTATTTTTTATTTGAGTTGAGGAAGGACGGGTATGATGCAGCATTCCAAACGTTAAATATCACGCCACATGAATTTACTCGTCTCCGTATTAATTAGGTACAAAAGATTCCAAGTTTATCTTATTCGAAAAATTCACACGAGTCAATCTACACTCCCGTTATAATATTTAAAAGCAATAATCTTGAATTATACAAGTCTAACTAAGTTATTTCGATATCGAATTGTCAGTAGAATTAAAATGGACTATAAATAATACGATCTTCGTGATAGCTATAATCAGGCACTCCGTGATATGTCGTGAAAATTATTATTTTTTCTAATAACTGAAATAGGCATTCTTGTGCTCTGGCTTGTCCGCAGCCATCACATTTCGAGGATGACTTTAAGGATTACATCGCTGAAATGCTTCGACATTTTATTTTTCCATTCCCCAATTTATTTTTGACAAATATGAACTCGTGGATAAGTCGATGCAAATGATTTTTAACAATCGTGAAAATGAAAAAAATAATCAATTTTCTCGATGGGTCTGAAGTTCGCAACGTTGCTACGCAACGAAAATTAATTTTTTAGCGTGGCTTACTTCTTTAGGTCCTTATGCCGAAACCTTAACCCTCTGTAGCACCGTGTGACATTTTTGTCACTAACCGATTCTCTGTTTATCAAAATCAAAATATTTTTTCAAACCCATTTTTACCGAATGAAACTTATCTGTAACAAAACAAAGCGTACGATTGTATTTTTCGAATAAATTTACAAAATCAGATTTTTTCAGGAACACGTGTGTGTTTTATTTCTTTTGATAATCAATTTTAATTAGTTATTTAAAAAATATATATATATATATATTGCCCTACAGAGGGTTAAAGCCTTTAAGGAGGAAGGTCCTTTTGAGGTGTTGAAATTGATGCGGACCCTGCACTGTATCACTTAATTAAACGATTTTTAAAAAATAATAATAATTTTCGTTGCGAACTTCAGATCCTTTTTTCTCGGCACTTCGAGCGATCGAAACTGCGGAGTCATCCTCGAAGAATGGAATCATTAACCCTTTGCGGTCGGTGTTCCCGTAGCGTGGATATTTTTAAATCGTCGTAGAAGTCGATCAAAATTGATTAATTAATTTCAAAAATAATTACCTTTCCGATCTACTTACGAGATAACAATATATGATTGTTCAGACAAATTAACTTAAATAAAATAAAATAAAATTGAATTGAATTGAATAAAATAAAATAAAATTAAATTAAATATGCCGACCGCAAACGGTTAATATCGCATCTTTTACAATTGGATTACTGAAAAAAATAGAAATTTCCCTCGATATTATATGAAAAATGAAAGAAAAAAAAAAAATCTTGTCAATCTCTTAGCAGTAAAAATGAGCTGTTACACGTACAAATCATCTACGTTGAAAATGATAATTCATTAATTCGAAAAATTACCGCGATCGGAGTAGGGCCTGTCCGAACTTTTCTAGAAACGATCAAAAACACCAACATAGAAATTATTGAGTATATTGCGATAATGATTGTCAAATGTTCTCGTTTGCTTCGATAAGTTATCGGTCCTAAAGCTGCGGTCACGAATTTATAGTCCATTTATTTGTCGAAAGCAAATTAACTTGGATAAATTCGGACGATCGATCTCTTACCCCAGGGTCTTGTTGGTACATATCGGGGTCATTATGCCGGAAAAAAGAATGTTCAAACCATTTTGTTAGTTAAAGATAGTACGATAAAATTGTTAAAGCAGTTGCTGAAAAATAGAAAGAGGGCAAAGGAGGGGGGATACTTTTGTCGTTTTTTTTTTTTTTTTGGGGTGGATTTGAAGGTGTAGCTAGTAAAGGAGGTCATTCTAGGTACGTACCCCAATTGGACAGGACCAAGGGCAGACTGGCGAGCGATATTATCGTCACTAATCAACGCGCGTGTCATGGACTCGGTGGGGTTCAAGCCTGCGTGCTCTTGCTGACGACACAACAGACAAGACACAACCAACATTAGCAACACTAGACGGCTTGTACCACAATGCTCGATCATTTTTTCGTTTTTTTTTTTTTTTTTTTTTTCCAAAAAAACGCCACTTTCCGCACAGGCTGCTCGTCTCTTCAATTTCTTTCGTTCAAAACGTCTTTCATTTTCAACGTACGTGCAGGTGCCAATTCAAAAATCCGTTATTCCGAAAAAATTCAGAGTTTCCAAATCACGAAGTTTTTTCCTCCGTGCGTCTTTCAAGCACGAGAAAAAAAAACCACATGACTGACCGAACGTGTTTCCGTCGAACGTAACGAAATATATATATATATATATATATATATTGATTTTTTTCATTTTTCTTGATCGATCCGAGCCACGAAAATCTTTTTTAAGGATTTTCATTTAGCGATGTATAATTCGAACGTGAAAAATATAATTATGAATGATAATGAAAATAAGAGAGCTGAATAGAAATTTGTTGCGTTTCAAGGATGGAAACTTCAGCCCGATTGGTCAGTCCTCGTTTTCAACTCTAATTCTTTCGTAGTCGATTTTTTCACCACACCCAATATATGTATAGCCAAAACGGTTAATGCAACTATTCTCAGTTCGGAATCTCAATTCATTGAGTTTTTTTTTTACTGTTATTTCGTTCGTCCTCCATACGTAACAACACTGGTGTTACTGGTGTCGTTGTCGTTGGTGCTGTTGCCGTCTTATTTAAATATGCGTACACGAGGGTGGATAAATCAAACGAGTAATTATTTAAAAAAAAAAAAAAAAAAAAAAAAAAAAAAAAAACGGTGGCAATTATTGTTTATCGAACGCTGTGATTATTCTGAAAAGAAAATTGTTACGGGGCCTGATGAAACAACGTTTCAAATTTCGATGCGAAATTATTAAAGAAATCTGTTCGAACAGTGTCGATAAAAAAAAAAAGAGAGACGTTCGCAACAAATCTATACGCGCGTTGATGAATCAATTATGTATTTTAGGTGAAAAGTAAAAAAAAAAAAAAAACTTTAATTATCGATTCCTGATAATTAGAGAACGACAATTATCCCCTCAATATCGTTATTATCATCCGTAATCGCACTATGAAATATATGATGACAACCTTGAAACGACGATTGTTCGTTCCCGATAAAAAGCTTTTCTCGCTGACGTTTTCTTTCTCGATGTCGCGAGTTTCTCTCGGACTAAATTGTGGACTCGAAGACATTAAAAAAAGAAGACAAAAAAAAAAAAATAGATGGATAAAAAATTGCAAACGCACAGCAAAAAACACAGGCAAAGCGAAAAAGCAAATTTATAATCAGCCAGAGGGCAGTTATAGCGCTGAGAGTACTGCCGGTGCGAAAATTAAAAAAAAAAACAAAAAAAAACAGAACGATTGCAAGTGCTTACAGAGTTGAAAAAAATCGGCTATCGAATCCTAGAGCATTTGAAAATCGATCGCTTTTTCTTCAAAGGACAAAAGCTGCGTGCTGTACGAAAAACTTTGCATTAATAAAAGTACATTTTTGTTCACAATATACATACCCATGGCCACACCATCATCATTTATGTTATTTACATGACATCGTGTCTATACATAAGATATACCTTTGACGTAAAATTGAAATTATTTACGACATGACTGTCGCAAAAAAAAAAAAAAAGAAAGAAAAACGATTATCAGAGTGCAGCTTAATTTTCCGTTATTTCGTAACGATCTTTCTCGATACAAATATTCAGAGATTTCTTTTTTTCGTTCCCGCGGCCTCGAAACGTACTTGCTAAATAAAATTCTGTCTAGGAACAAACGTTTCTTCAAAGCACGTAAAATACACTCGAGTGAAACACAATTAATTCGACGGATTAACACGTGTATACGAAAAAGGTGTTATTTCACAAAGCTAAAAAAAAAAACAATCGAATCAGTCGTTCGGACGATTCGTGCTTGTATCGCCATACGTAATTGTTTCGATCTTTTTGTTTTTTTTTTTTTTGCTCGCGTTTTCATTATTTCATTAATATTTGACGTCCGCGCAGCGCTGAAATATTTTATTCTCACTTATTTCCGACACTCCGGGCACAGTGACGTATTTATGTATGTATATGCGCAAGAGCTCGTGGTAACAGCTACAGGCAAATCACATCGAGCAAGTATTAAGAAAAACATTTGTTTTTTTTTTTTTTTTTTTGGTTTTTTAAGTAATAACGAAAAAGTAGAAAAAAAAACAGATAAAATGGCGCAAACGGCAAATAACTTTTTTCGTAACACTGCCTTGCCTTAGGGGATTCCTATAGTGAGCTCCTATGGTGTCTGCTGCAGTGTAGAAGTGCTGTAACCATAGAACACACTGGCTTATCGTGCTTTCTAAAATTGTCTTTATATATATATATATTTAAAATGAACAAAAAAAGCGAGCGGCTCGGTGCATCGCCTAATGATAATTGCTCAAAATTAAGAAAACGAAGGGGTGGGGGGAGGGCTAAAATATATCTGGCCCGGAGATGCAAAATGACGAAAGGGCTTTTCTTTCGTTCCTTCCGTTTTCTTTTTTTTTTTTTATCCACAAGCGTGCAAAGTAAATTTGTTCTCCTCGTGAATAAAGTACGTACAAAGCACGGTATCCTAAAATGACCTATCTGATCAATTGAAGTTTCTCCATTTTTCTCAACTTTCTTTCCCTTATAAATGTCTTTTGTGCTTAAACGATCGAGAATCCCATTTTCGTTGAACAGTGCATTTTTTGTGCGATTCGGTGACCAACAGTGAAAATCGTAACATGCGGAATTGTTATTGCGATTGTTTGTTTTTTTTTTCTATCCGTGATTCTCGATCGGGCACGATTTTTTTTTTTTTTACAGTGCAGAGGGCAAGGTCTTACCAGCGATAGAAATAAATGTTCGATCATTTTTCGTTTGTGACTGAGTAACGTTTGATTTTTTTTTAACCCTTCGTACACACACAATTTCAACTTTCGCGGTAAATATGAAGCTTGTAACGACCAATTGGCAAATAAATACCTTTTTTGAAAAATCCAATATTGCAATATTTTGTTAATAAACATCCCATCCGTTATCATTAATTTCGTGAAAATGTTATTTAATTTATATGATAATTGTAAGATTCTAATGCATGAATTTGAATGAAGTTTTCATAGATATATTGCTACACGTCTAACTTAAAGTTTAGGCTTAATTTTATCGCAGTTTAACGAAAGAAAATAAAACGTTCAGATTTTTTGAATCGTTACAACTTTGTGTTGTAGTTTGATGCAACGTCATTTGTTGACAACAATGAGTTTACTTCCAAGTTAATCTCATTGGTATTTTATTCTCAACTATCTCAGGAAATATAAAATTTTGAATATTAATTATAAATATCACGCGTACAAAGTCGCGCGCAAAAGCCAATTATCTGTAAAAATATCGAAGTTATAATTTTTTGAAATAAAAAAAGATCGGTTTTTCATGACTTTTCGCGTTTTTGAACCGATTTGACAATCGCAATTTTGTTTTTACAGAAACTTCTAATACTATCGTATTCTAGATACTTCGAGGAACATTTTCACGTTTGTTTCGTTCAAATCCGATACGAATAAAGCAACGGTACGAATTCTCGGACGGTTGTAAGAGTTATTGAAGTTGAAGAATTTATTATTCATTTCACTCTTTCCGGTCGGTGTCCCCGCATCGGGGACATTTTTAAATCGTCGTAGAAGACGATAAAAATTGATTAATTGATTTCAAAAATAATTACCTTGCGATTCAACATTTCCGGTTGACTTACGAGATAACAATGTATGATTGCTCAAAGAAATCAAATTAAATTAAATTAAATTAAATTAAATTGAATTAAATTAAATTAAATTAAATTGAGTTAAATTAAATTGAATTAAATTAAATTAAATTAAATTAAATTAAATTAAATTAAATATGCCGACAGCAAAGGGTTAATGATCGGTTTTAAAGACAGTTACCGGAACTACCATCAAGTTCGTAAATTCTAGTTTTCAAAACCCATACATTAAACTCGGGACAATTGAATATTTTGAATGATATATATTAAAATGTTGAATAATAGCAAACTACCAGTTTTCGTACAGAAATTATTGTTTCGTCCCTGTCTTCGAAAACTTTCGTGTCCCAATGTTTCGAAATCTTATCATTATGTATTTATTTTCACTATTATTATAATTTATAAATTTCGTTACTTTCCACGTATATCGCTAATACAGCGAAACGTTCTAACTACTGCCCGAACATAATGAAGATTCCAAAAAAAAAAGGCGTACGGCGCATAATTCCTCGAAGCTGTGTATACGAAGGGTTAACGATATCTCTTCTCGATTATAATTTGAACTCGTAGCTTTGATAAATGGAAAGACTCGATTGTTCGTTAAACGAAAAATTGTTTATTTAATCGTTACGGACGGATTAGTGTTTTAATCGGTTGTGGAATAACAAATGGCAGACCAAACGTGGCTGCATTCTGCACTGTATTTTTATTGAACAGGAACGCCACAATTAATTACCCGAGCTTAAGAGCCTGGCCGCCAGCGCGGAGGCCCTCCTCACCCAAGAGAGTGACCTGTTCTTCCTCACGGCTCGGGTCTGCCATCTGCGACACGACACCTCCATGCTCAGCCTGGCAACAAACACAAGTCACCCCTCGGTTCGCTCTGTCTTCTTCCCTCTTTTTTTTCTCTCTCTCTCTCTCTCTCTCGCTTTCTGTCAACGTGTATATCGCATATACGTATCCATCCACAAAGCTAGTGGATTTTCCGAACGAAAAGCGATCTTCGCTATTCGTATCGGTCGCACTTCCTGTATTCGAAGTTTCTCCGCGATATTGCGAAAAAGTGTAAAAAACTCAGCTACGCGTCTAAACATTGAGCTACAGACAAAAGAAAAACAATTTCATTAAATATACAAGAAAATATACAGTCAATTTCAACGAACGCAACTTGTGACGTCATTTTTTTTTTTTGGTCACAATTGTCGTTGGTTCGATATTAGCACATTCACCGTGTAAAATAAATAAAAATGTTAGTGCATGCTCGATCCATCTATACCCAAAGTAGCGTGTTATAGGTCAAAATCACGAATCCGTCTCCAAACCGCTACAAACGTTTTTCTCATTTTTTTTATCACTAGAAAATAGAATCCTATGGAATATTATGAAGGGGAAGGTCGACATTTTTTATAAAATCCACGAATAATGGGATTTTTAATGTTACTTAGACAAAATAACGTATTTTCGGACGGTTCACATTTATATCGAGGCTGGAGAATTTGTTTGGGTTTGTTTGGGTTCAATGACGAGATTTTACAAAATAATTTGAAAATGAAGAATTATGTTACATATTTTTTTTACCCTCCACCGTAATTACACTTGTTAACGTTTTTTTTTTTTTTTTAATATTAAGACTTCTCAAACCTTCATTCAATTTTTAACACCGTTTTTTATCCGTAATAATAAACCAAAAAAATGTTCGACCGATTTTGAACTGGAGCCGTGATTTTATAATTTTATGAAAAATGTAATTACTCCGGCGTTCGGAGTCACGCGC
This sequence comes from Ophioninae sp. A BG-2022a, assembly GCA_030523105.1. NCBI lineage: Eukaryota > Metazoa > Arthropoda > Insecta > Hymenoptera > Ichneumonidae > Ophioninae sp. A BG-2022a. The sequence continues at coordinate 13,252 of JAPYZI010000243.1, read as the reverse complement.
CGGCAGTGTTATATTCAAATACTAAATAAGCGTATCGCACGATCGATCAAATTTTTTGTTCAACTCGTTATCGATAATCGAAGATACATTTATTTTTTTCATTAGAGTATCAACAAACATCGCCTTCCGAGTGTGAAATTCATTGGTTTGGCATTGAGTTACGTAAATTTGGTGATACGCCAAAACGAGAGAAAGAGAGAAAGAAAGAGAAGGAGAGAGAGAGAAGTAAAATTCTTGACTAACAGCTGCGCCAGCAGCATTTGGCGCACCATCTTTTCAATGCTACTTCCATAGTCTGTCTCGCGTCCCAAGCTAATGGATATGTTAACATTACGTAACGTACGAACCCGCGTACAGGACTTTCAGTGCCAACTTCGTCGGCCTTCCAAAGCTTTTTTTTTTCTCTTCGATCGAACATTTTCACGATATTCGAAATATTAAAGATATTTTCTTATCGCAGAAAACAATGAGAGACGTTCACCATTCTTCTACAGTTTTCAACTCGACAACTTGAAATTTATCTTCCGGCTGCAATAAGGCCTTCCACGTAACAAATAGTGATCATACAAAAATGGAATACTCAGTACCATGGACTTACGTATATCTATATCTTGAATACAGAAATATTCGTGCACGTTAATTTATACAGATATATACGATCGAAAAAAATTGAACATGTTGAACATTAGTCCAACGCGAATCGATAATTGGACAGTGATGTTTGCGATAAGATTACATATTCTACGATTAATGATTATTATACATACAAAAGGACATATTGATAATCATTAATCGTCGAAAATTCAAAATATTAGTATTCTTCAAAAGTATGTACAAAATAAACGTCGGTAATTCGGCACTTTAGCGGCTGGTTCGAAAAAATGGTCCCGGGTTTTTTTGTTCCTGATAAATAGCGATATTTTGTTATAAATAATGATATTTATGCGGAAGAAGGTTCCTATAAATTATGATTTTTTTTTAACAACGAAACAAATAATGTGTTTGCGATTGCTCGATGCCACGAAACTAAGTGGTCTCTTTTAACGCAAACGGTATTCGAAAATTAAGTAAATTTACAAAATTGTAAAAAATGGTCATAACAAATTCAAAATCGATGGGAACCTTCTTCCGTATCAATAATATCGTTATCTATAACAAAATAAACCTATTTATCGACAAAAAAAATAAAATCGGGTACCATTTTCCGAAAAAGCTGCTGAAGTACAGGATTACCTAAACGTCACATGCTTATTAGCACGAACGACATTCTCGAGGCTCTACAACGATACAAATGTACGAGATCAAAGTACGGAACGTTGCGGCCCAACGAAAATGATTATTTTTCAATTTCTCTATTTTCTTTTTTACGAAAATCGCGAGCAATATACCTCAATAATTATTCGAATCTTTCTAGTAATAATAATTCAAGCCTGAAAAAAAATATTTCGCGACATAATGAAACTAAGGAAATAAAAAGATGAGAAAGGAAATTTCATTGGATTGCAACGATGCGAACTTCAAGACCAGACAAATGTAACAATTTGGGATTGCACGTACTAGGCATTGAAACATCGAATCGCTCGGTGTATCGTTTACAGCAGCGATAAAAAAAAAAAAAAAAGAAATTAAACGCAACAGACTACAAATGCCGAAGAATGCATACAAGAGAAACGAAAAAACGTAATGATTGAAAAATGAACGTAAAATAACTGATAACACGAACAGCTTTGTTTTCTATATAAAAAGCATGTGAATTTTGAGCGATTTGTGTACAGTGTTGTACTTACGCCCTGGTTTATCCACTATTCTTTCGAACGAAAGGACAAACCTTTTTCACGAGGAAAAGCAGTGAGAGAGATGTAGGAGGGAGAGACAGAGCACAGCGAGTGACTTGTGTTCGTTGCTTATAACTGCAACTCTTTTGTTAGTCGTCAACACTAACACATTAAGTAGTACTTCCTATAAAAGAATCACTCAACATTTTTGTTTTCATTAATAAACAGGAAGGCACAGGCGGTCTGGAAGATTACGTTTTCTTTCATCGTATTATCAAAACCAAAAACGTTAGTTAACGTCTTTTTTAATTTTCATGGGTCGAATCGATGGTATCGAAACTTGTGGTAATACACGTGCCTATTTTCATTCGCGAAAGAAATTTCTAAGCAAATGCAAAGAGATGGCTTAAAAACAAAGCGCTTCAAGTACGAATCTTCAATGTTCATGCACGCCGATATGCGAAATAAATGGATCTTTTTCTTGATTCTCAGATTCGTTAGCGGCCAAACAGGCGGCGATGCACGAATCAACCCTCTGTAGCACCGTGCGACATTTCTGTCACAAACCGATTTTCTGCCTATCAAAAACAAAATATTTCTTCATACCCATTTTGAGTAAATGAAACTTTTCTGTAATAAACTGATGTATAATTTTGTATTTTTCGAATAAATAAATGAGATTAGATATTGCCAGAAATTAGATATTGTATTTTTATTTTTTCCGATAATCATTTTTAAGTACTTATTTAAAAAATTTTATATATTGCCCTACAGAGGGTTAAAAACGTCACGTTGACCATTTTTTCCTACTTATCGTTCGCAGTTTCAGCGAACGATCCAGTTTTTCGTTACCAATTGAATTCATGAAACGCGGTCGTTGCTTATTCTGAATTCTGACCGCGATATTCCGAATCTTTTGTTGTTAGTGTATAATTGTTAACACTCCACAGGCGGTTACCGCGCTCGATAGTCTTATCGACTATCAAATTAGTACGCCAAATATGAACAACAATATTCATCCTCCTGTTCGAATTAAATACGTAATTCGTAATCGTAATCGCTCGTATCACCAAGGATTACGCGTAGCTCCCTCTGTCATGAAAACTTGTTTTACCTCGTCGAAGAAGACCTGAGTTTTTCTCAGTATGTGCTTGAGTTCTGTGAGTTCCAAGAAGTTGCGCTTCAGCGCTTCTGCATTTTGATTGACCTCGCGGAGTTCATTCTCCAACTTCTCGAACGTAGCTTCGAGATCTATCATCTCGCGGGGCTGCGGAGCTTCCGGATTCTCCCCGGTGTCCAACATCGGTATACCGTCCTTCTTGATCTCCTTTTCGAGGTAACGCAACTTGCGCTCCATTTCATCGCAGCGACGAACCTCATTGACAAATTTTCGTTGAAAGGCGTTGACGTCGGGGTTGAGCTGAGAATATATCGATCCAAGGTGAATGTTATCACGCATAGTCAAATATTGAACATTGAGTGTAACGTCATAGTAAAAAAGAAAAGATTTTAAACAAAACTTGAAGTTGATGAGATTTTTATACAATTTGCTTTGATCCGAAATATTCATATGATTTTTACTAACGCAAAGAATAACAGTGGCAAAGGTTCTTATCGTTAGGGTGAAATGGAAAAAAAAAGAAAAGTATATCTCTTGAAATTTCGAGTTATCTCATTCTAAAAAATCCTGTTCATGATGAATGTACGGTCCGGATGGGATTTTGTGGCATCTCGGAGAGTTAATGAGATTGAAGTACGCAACGTTGCGGCTCAACGGCAAGGATTATTTTTCAATTTCTCTTTTTTTTTAACCAAAATCGTAAGCAAGGCATCTCAAGATAAAAATAACTGAAGTTCGCAAAGTTGCTACAAAACGACAATAATTGTTTTTCTTTTTTTATGAAATGATAATATGCAGAAATCTCATCTATTTTAACACCTCAAAAAGACCTTGCTCCTTTAAGGCTAAGCTTTGAGGCTGTAAGGTTCCGGCTTAAGGACCTTCTAAAGGAGTAGGTCACACAAAAAAATTAATTTTTTATGCGTGGCAATGTTGTGAACTTCAGACCCATACTTCAAGTCCATCTGAGTATGCCTTGGTAACATTATTTTGAATGGCCATTACTCAAAGAGATGGAGTTCCTTAGCCATCCGCTGATACGATCACTGACTAATGAGTAGAAAGGCAATGTTTATAACAGTTTTGATACTTGACTAAATGTCTTTTCACCAAATAATTAGAAGTATATCCGTTTGTGCAAATCGGCACGAGCATTCCACAATTTTTCTGTCCCTGTACAAAATATAGGTAACGACAACTGTTGATCGAATAAAAATTCTGATAGATTAGCAATGTGCAGGCTCAGTGGGGAGAAAAATTCACGTAACGAAGGTAATATGTAAAAACCTGCAATGGGACGCATTACAATTAAAAAAAACGATCATTCTGAAACAATAGCACGAATCGTTTTACCTCTAACCATTAAAAATGATTTACTAGTCTGGTTTTCTCTTTTGTTCGTATACTTTAACGTATACACGTTCGGGAGGTAGAGCCTGCTTGCTTCAGGGTTACTTATGCCAGGTGGATGGTGGTTGAGACCGTTTAGGCAGTGAACAACATAAGAGGCACAACCAAGGGGATGAATAAATACACTACTACCTATCGAAGCCCTTTTTTGAATTCTGTGGATTCCTTCTGAATTGGTCTTATTATTAATCAATGAGTATTATTTTGTTATTAGTGGATCATTATAATTTTATCATTAATAGTTTATTACACGTTAGAATTAACTATCGCAAATAATTGATATAATTTCCTTTCAACATTATTATTAACGGAGAAATACTCAATTAATCGAATTGTACTTTGCAAACGTAGAAAAAATGTCTGTATTAAACACATGGAAAAAAACGATGGGTCTGAAGTTTGCAACGTTGCAGCGCAACAAAAATTAATCTGTTTTTAATAGAGTAATAAACTACAGAGACTGCATCAATTTCAACACTTTAAAAAGACCTTACTCCTTCAAGGCTAAGCGTTAAGGCTTCAAGGTTCCGGCTTAAGGCCCTTCTATAGGAATAAGCCACGCAAAAAAAGTTAATTTTGGTTTCATGGTACTGTTGCGAACTTAAGACCCATGAATAAAGGGATATGAAAAATTCCGATTTCTCAAGCTGTGCATATGTTTCATGAAAACATTGATTTCGGGAGTGTAACTCAAAGCTTGATCATGACCTAATCTTTGCCGAGCTTATCAATTTACCTAACCTTGCTGAATGAATTTTCGGCCAAGTCAATTAACTCGAGAACTTCGTTACAAAAGCTTGGCTACCAGTGAGCCGTTGATCATTGAAAGTTACAGGTGAAATTTGTAGATACGATGCGAGGAAATGACAAATAACGCCCACTTGTGTGGAAACGTCACGTATGGGGTGAGGTCGCGGGCCTTGATAAAAATACCAAATTCTAATCACAACAAAACTTACGTCTCGAAATTGTACAAGCCCGAGTTCTCCAAGTTCGGAGACACAAGCGTAGGCGGCCTCGCTCTGTAGGAAGAGCTGACACAATGTCATCTCCTCACTCCTGAAGAGGGACCCCATTTTTCTTTTTATTCCTCTGTCTCCGATCAGGCGGATTTCGATAGTTTTCGCGGTCTTCGAGTCGCGTCTAAATCCTGCCAAATATCATGGCACGAATCGCCGTATCGAGTACTCGAAGTTTTTCTTCGCGTTTCGGATTTAAAAAATTGTATTTCGAGCAAATAAAAATGAAAGAAAAAATGGACACTGCAAAAGCGAGCAAGATAACTGCACACTGGTGACTCTTTCGCAAAAACCCGATCGAAGACACAGAGCTTGAATGTTCGATACGGAGAAACATGCGCGCGCAAACACAGACTCAATGTCACGCACACATAAAAGAATGACACTTAATGTACGCTGGTAATATACATGCAGGCATAATCGATATAAAACGTATCACGAGGTTATTTTAGGTTACAATAGCGCCACCTGGAATTTAGCGGAACTTCCTTCGTGTCATGTGACACGGATTGCGATTAAAAATCTAACATTCTTCTCACCCGAATAGTTTCATGGATAATAAAATCGTAACTTTTCGAATATTTTGAATAATAAAAAATACTAAAATGTTTGATATATTATTTAATTAATTAATTGGCTGAAGAATCTCGCATTCCTAATTCGCGGGGGTAAAGACATCTGGTGGCAGTTTGAAGAATCAACCGGTCATATGATCGAAGTTGTACGGGATTGTCTCGTCTTGGGTTAGGTGGACGAAGTATTCCAATTTGCATTTCGTGATTCTCTTCGATATATAATTGAAGAGAGAAAAGGAATAATGATGTTGCGCTTGGTTTTGTTGGCAACGTTAGCGGTGACAACTGGTATTTCATTGTCGTTTAATTCATTCTTATAATTAACAAACGCGCTTTACATTTCGATTGTTTTTGTAGTTTCTGCTGGAAAGGGTTGAGGGGGTGTGGCGTTTTTGACAATCGTTTAAAAATGTTTCCTTTTCTTACTAATGCCGATGCAATTACGAAATTGAAGATTTTATTTTGTGTTTAATTTCAGTATTCGCTAGCGGAGAATTTGTCGTTCTGCACAGCCCAAAAAATGTCAAATTCGAGGGGAACGAACAAATTGATCACAATGTTCTCAAAGATGTATTCAAGGCTCTTCTTGGCATTACTATAAAACCGGTGAGTGAAGATCGGTCCAATAACGAAACGAATAATTTTCAAAAATGGCTTATTTTATCTTTTCTGCGTGTTTTTACTTTATAAGGGTTCTTGGTCCGGAATTCGTACAAACGCGCCCTTCGATCTTCCCAAAGCTATCGTCGTGGTGGCTGTCGAAGGTGTACAACATCTTGAATCTCGAAACGGGAAGGTTTATCCTCTTAACGACTTGGACGTAGAAGAGATCCTTTGGCAGGCTGTTAGCGGAATACTCCAGGGGCGTGGTAAGGTCAACAAACTAGTCAGAATGCGCATGGCTGATGGACTCGAAGCGGTGAGTTTGGAAGAAATTTTAAACTTTGTATTTGTAGAAAACAAAAATGGTATCTTTTGTGTTGTCTGTTTTTTATTTCTCGGACAAACATCAAATTTAGAAATTTTATTCGTTAGTTAAATATTTTTTAAAAGGTGAGACTATTTCTGCGAAATTTCAAAGTACAAAGGGTTCCGCGCAACCTGATCGCTCGACAAAATATCACCAACTAAATATTACATACCAAAATATCACCAATAAAATATCACTGGCACAATATCATCGACAAAACATCACAACGATAAAATATCCCTGGGAAGCCGCGAAACAAACAAACCCAAACACACGCAGATACCTGAAAATAAACAGAAACAAACCTGAACAATGATTTTTTGTTTGGGTGATGTTTTGGCATCTGATATTTTGTTGTGTGATATTGCGAGATGCTACTCGTACAAAGGGATATTCATTCTTCGGGTCTAAGAAATCTCAATGTATATATTTATAATGAATTTACATAGCTGAATTATGATGAATTGCAATGAATTTACAAGGCGTGATATTACTAGATGTTATTTTGAATATGTGATGTTACTAGATGTTACTTCAACCAATGAAAGATTATTTTTCAATTTCCATATAAAATTATTTATCCATATTAATAAAATCACATTTTTCCAAGGTTCTTTTTTATATATGCTAATGCGAGAGTGATATCAAGTATTACTAAAAATATTTTAACCTTCTCATTCACAGCTAGGCGAATCAGCCCTTGGTACCCTCAAACCAAATCCGATAGACGAAAGTACTCTTCAATTATTGAAATTCGAGGATGAGAAAGTTCGCAGGGTTCTCGAAGAGATCAAACTTCTGGATGCCATTGCGAGACACGGCCCTTTGGAAATTTCAGTCAATGAGAAACCGGATGTTTATTGGCTCGTTGTTTCGGGCCTGCGGCCGTTGGTAGAATCCAACTGTAACAATTCGCCAGCTGTTAAGGAAGCCCTTGCTCTTCTCAACGATGCTATTAGCAATGTCACCAAAGCCTTTATGACAGCGTACAAAGACCAGGTGATGAAATATTTTTATTCGCTCCCTCAAAAATTGATTAATCTGCTGTAGCGAAATTCTTACGAAAGATTCGATTATACAGAGATAACCAATGTATTTATACAGCAGTTTCTCGGTAAGCGCAAATGTTTCGATTGAACTTACTTCATTCAAACAATACGACGTTGAAATTTGCGGTTTTGAAATGCAACAATAATATTTTCATCTTTCCATTTTTTATTGTAAACGAAACTTTTCTTTATACCTTGAAATCATGGATTTTGCGTACAAGTATTCGGGAACGTTATGGTGAAATTCGCAGCCCAAATTAGGAAAAGAAAATTTTTCAACGAATCAGAATGAATGAATTTTCATTGAGCAACGATACAAACTTGATAGTTCTGAAGTTCGCAACGTTGCCACGCAACGAAAATTAATTTTTTTGCGTGGCTTATTTCTTTAAAAGGTTCTTAAGACGGAATCTTATAGCCTTAAACCTTAGCCTTAAAGGAATAAGGTCATTTTAAGGTGTTGAAATAGATGCATTCTCTGCAGTTTATCACTCGATGAAGGATGTATGTAAGGTCAAATCCGCAGTACAAGTATTTATTTTTTAAGGTTCATTTTTATACCGAAATGTCAATGCCGGATCATTTCTGTTTGCATTTCATTATTTATAATGACACAATTATGTCGTTTTGGATAATAATTTACGAATATTAATGAAATTAATATGCCATTTGATATTTGTAGCCGAGTACAAGTTGAGCCAATCGAGTAATTTTATTTCTGTCCCGAGAAAATGTGACAACAAGGCTACAGTCAGACGGGTTGATTTTGTCGACTTCCCGTGCAAATAACACGGAGTTGAATGAAGATCTAATTCTTAAATATTTCTTTCAAATCATCGGCTAAGTGCCTTTTTATCAATCAATGCAGCGTGATCGACTCTATCATATATTTCAAATTTATGAAAAGTTAGACGAATTGATATTTTTTACATATAACCTTAAAAAAAACAAAGAACGTTGCGAACTTCAAACCCATCAATCTTCAATGTTATCATTTTGTCTCTCGATCATTTGTTTGTCATCTCATAAAAACAAATGATGTTTTTTCACTCACAAGTCGCGAGTTTTCGTAGTGGACAATTTTGTATCATTTACCATTTCAATTGAAAAAATGCTTCAATCCGTGTCATCTAATGTTTCTATAATTATTGAAACGAGACTAATTCAACGAATGCAATGATTTTCAGGTTGTCATCACAGCTTTCACCAATGGAACGAATAAAGAGTGTAACAGCAATCTTTCGAGACAGCGCCGAGCGGAACCGACCGTGGTTAGTATTTTAAAAAACTCGTCACACTGATAAACGTCGATTAATTGTTTAAATAATAGGAAACAATAATTAGTATTGGAAAATGAGGAGAAAGGTCTACAAAAAGGATTGATTAAAACATTTTTATAGGACGATAGCGATAAAAATGTAACAGCATCAGAGAATACATCAACGGCACCTGTTATTGACAGCGCTAAGGTACTACTAACACAGCATGTTTGCCGTTCGGCTTCAAAAAGATAACAAGAAGATCAAAACTGATCAGTCGATGACCGAAAAAAAAAACTCATAATTCAATCAGCCCTAATGTTCCGAGTATTGAAGTAGTTCTCGTGCATGCTACAAAGAGCACATAATCTAACAAAAATGTTCATAGTTGGAGGCGACGTTGTTTGATGCGCGACAAAAATACCACGAGACGACAGCGAGGTGTCTCGATGAATTCATTAAAAATTCATGGGTCTGAAGTTCGCAACGTTGCCACGCAAAGAAAATTAATTTTTTTTGGCGGCTTACTCCTTAAGGTCCTGAAGGATGTTATTAAGCCATAATCACAATAGTGTATACAAAGTAATGGCAAAATATACAATTGTTTAAAGATAACCGTTTGAAAATCACAGATACAATTTTCTAAAGATAATCGTTTGAAAAATTACGTGAATCTTCTTGAGCGTCATATTATAATGTATACAAAATTTGAAAAGGTTTCACCGTTTGGTGATAGAGATGTTTAATGATAAAAATCGTAACTTTAACATGAGGTCTTGTCAAAAGTTATGAAAAATTAGATTATTTACAGCGAATTTCTGGATGGATAAACTTTCTCAAATTTTAACGACAGTTGAGTATGATCGTTAAGAATGTTCATACTAATTTTAAACAATGAATTTTTAAACTCGTATAACGCAAGAACATCCATAAGCCGGAACCTTAAAGCCTTAAAGCTTAGCCTTGAAGGAGTAAGGTCCTTTTAAAGTGTTGAAACTAATGAGGTTTTTACATTTTATCACTCGATTAAATTAAAAAAAAAATAATAATAATTTTTGCTGCGTGGCAACGTTGATTCAGATCCATGGCAATTCATTGATCGTAATATCATCTCACTTCTCGTCGTACGTTGGAATCCTCTTTAAACACCGTCGACACTGCGAACCAAAAAAAAAACCTATCAAACAGAAAACAACAAAAACCAAAAAAACCCCAAATATTTTGTAGAATGATGAAGAAGAGATTGAGAGAAATGAGGATGAAGAAGAAAAAACGAGGACGATCACCGAGGGTAGTAGTTTAGAAAAGTTGGACGAGAACCCGTCCATGACCGAGAGCTACGAATCGAGAAGTGAAAATACAGAGAAGGAGGCTGACGAAACTAGGGAAAGTAGTACCCGTAAATCCAGTCTCGGACTGGATAATTCGACACGTAACAATGAACAATCAAATACCGATACAGAGAACACAAACAGACCATTAAAGGTATCGTTGAAAAAGAAACATCTAAGAAAAAAAAGAGAGAAAAGAAAGTAAAAAGAAAAGTATCCACACACATCGCGTGTACTCTGAACTCTCCTTTGTCCCATTAATGCCCGATACTCTCTATTGAGACGGGACAGATACTTTTTAGTACCCGCTTCACAGCTTGACCGTATTTCCGCAACAGGGCTTTTTATTTTCAACAACCAGTCCAGCCTACTGGTTTAATTTTTCGACAGCACAATATTCTATTTTTCGTAGCGTAGGCATAAGCTTCCATCATAACCTAGTTTGATTTGTGCATGGGCTATTGCAAGTATGTTTGCCAAGATTTTCGTATGGAAATGTTAGGTTGCTCGCGTTGTGAGAATCTACGTTAAGGATCCATCAGGTTTTCGATTAGAGGTCTGGAAAAAAGTATTTTCCGTTACGACGCGTCGCAGTACGAAACGAAATTCTGAAAAATTCTCAAACGTAACTGGATCTCCGGAAATATTAAGGTACTCTTCTCGATGCAGTCTAGTCATGTAGCGAAACATGGGTAAATTATGATTTTCGGGAATCTCGAATATACGAGTTAAAATTGATTAATATTAAATAAGCTTGTCCACGTGAACACAATTAGTCGAAACTTTATTATAAATCATTAAGTAAGTGATTAATAATCATTCCACCGACTCCAGTACTATTGGTGTCTTATTATTAGATTGACATGTGGCAACGTTGCATTTTTTTGCGTATGTTCAGGCGTACTCAGCTGATGCGTTGTTGCCATGTTTATTCGCTGTCACGATATTATGTCGTAAATTCTGTATCGTTACTGGGAAATTCATATTAAAATTGATATAACTTACTAAATTGTTCGACAATCTCATTTTTTTGTTAGTCTATTAAATTTTGACGTGTTTGATAAATCCAAATCTCATTTTTTGTAATAATCTCATGGAATTTCTGTGATATATATCGTTTTAAAGTAATCGGAAGTTGGCTTTTTTCACCTGCCGAAGCAAAGTTACCTTGAGAAATTCTAATTTTCAAATATTAAGTACTCGTACATTAGGTCGATAAGTGGAATTAAAATTTCAACAGAATAACTAAATATACTAAAATTTATAATATTAAAAAAAAATCATATAAATCTCATAGATTGACCCACCCCGATAGGACTACCTTAATATTCCTCTGATAATATCTGAATTCTTTTCTTTTAACAACTGGGTAAAGTTTAAATATTTCCGAGAACAGTATATATTCATAATGAAAGTTTTCCCAATTGTTCAACAACCATTGTTGTTATAGAAAACACAAAAAAATATCGAAACGAATTTTCATTACCGAATATCTGAACGTCTTAATAATGACAGCGAGAAGTCTGCTCGCTCCTGTATTAGAAAAAACTTGCGTTGCTTGCAAATTATTAATCGATGCTCGTACATTCTCAGAACAGTCTCAGCATGATATTTTATTGAAGGCATCGTTGGAAGATTATTTTTGTGTACATCGAATCGACTAGTATTTTGAATGTGTACTTATTCTGCGTTTTATATTATTCAATTGTCGATTATTTTGGAGCTTGACATTCCCGCGTTCATTATGTTATAAGCAGTTATTGCCAATGGTATAGTAAGTATTTATCGTGAGCGACTTGAGGTTTTCGGCCTCGATTATTTATCAATTTTCAACTATATAAGATTATGAATTCGATGATTCCAGGATGACGATCTCAATCATGCCAAGAAGTACAACGCAAATTATCCAGTTATCTTTAATATCTTCCTGTGGTTCGGCGTCGCTTTCTTCTTTTCCTTATTGGCCGTTTGCAGTAAGTACTTGTTAAACGTATCATAAACGAACTTAAAACTTGTTAAGAGGGAACGGTATCCTTTCCCGTCGCCCCCCACGTCCGCTGATTAGGGTGATAGTTTCCCATGTATTTCCTAAACGGCTCTTCAGAATTTTATGAAATTTATCAAATCTTCGAATTGAGAAACTTGAAAGAAATGCTGTCAAACAAAAAGCTTAGTTAATATCACGACTTGGAGGGGGAAAAGCTGCGTAGCTATATTCACACACATTTTGGGACCTCAACCATTTGATTCCGTCACATATTTTGGGAGATCCATGGGAAACCATAATTTGTAGGTATTTGTTTACGATTTCGAGAAAATATCATCCGACATTTGTGACATTTAGTGGGGTGGGGTAAAAAATCCAAATTCGATTAACCAGAAGACTTAAAATTACGAATTTTGATATTCCAAAGCTGCAAATTTCGTGAAGCAATTTTGCTGGCATGAACTTTACGAAATTTGTATTTTTTTTTTTATTCGTTGTACCACCCCGTACACCCTTTTTGGATTTTTACGGCACCTCTTTCCCTCCTCTGTCCCCTGTTTTCCGTTACTGTTGTTTCCTCCCGGTTCCCCCCCACCTTGTTTTTTCCTCCTTTTTTCCCCCACCGCGCTTCCGCCTGATCCCCCCCACCCCCCTAGCAGCCGCAGCCGACTTACCCCCTCTGTACCGTATTTACCGTGCCATTTCTGGCACGGGCATAGGGAAACTGCGGAAAACCTATGCCAGTACAGCCGGTCCC
>JAPYZI010000242.1:0-64302 GCA_030523105.1 Ophioninae sp. A BG-2022a | reverse complement strand
AATCGAAAAATTATCGGATTCTAATGATTAAAAAATCATTTTGAAGAGAAAGTCATACCGAAGAGATTGAGCGCAAAGTAGAGTCCCAAATCCCAAAGGAGAAAAAGTTATCGATGATTTAGTGAAAAAACGCATATTGCCTAAAAATCGAAAAAAATTTTTGATTTTTAATATTTTTTTTATAGGTCCTTTACGATGTAATTTGATCGCCTGAATACGAATCTGCCATTTATTTCCCCGAAAAACCAAAATTTCCATGAAAAAATTGTAAAAAACTTCTAAAATCACGATTTTTTTTGCTGTGCACAGTGTTTTCGACAAAAATTCATTGATATTCGTAATCAGCTGAAAATTTTCGATTCAATACACCTTTTTAATACTTTTACAACAGAAAAAAAATGTTCAACTACCCCGGCCACTTTTCCGGCATCTCAAAAATCACGAAATTTTAAGTTCGTAGAGTGAGCTTCTTATATACTATAGAGATTCAATGGGTGTGTTTGGAGAAGGTTGTTGCCTAACGTAAACAATGGCGTTGGATTCATATTGGTATCTCGTATAGTTTTCCCGGAAAGTATAAACTACTTATATGTATATGAGTATCGATCGACGCACGTACACATACGCGTGTGTTTTCGTTGCCACGAAACTACGCGCATCTTTTCTCCACGCTGCGCTCGTAACGAATCCACCCGTATATAAACAAACACGCGCCCACGGTCAGCGCTCGGCAATTGTCCTGCCACGATTCTTCGCCCGAAAAGTAGAGACTTCGTGGCTGAATTCGCGTGCGGGGCGCGCCATCGTCGGTACTTACTCGTAGCGCAAAACTCCAAAATTGTCATTACCAACGTAACGAGGTGCCGCTTTGAAAGTTTCCAGCGTGTTCGTAATTCCCTTAAATATAATTAATACGTTCAGATCATCTTGCGCGTTTTGCTTACTTAAAACTTAGCTTAATCAATCGCTTGATTCTAAATTTTGAAAATATAACACTTTCAAAATTTCCGCAAACATTGAGGTCCATTCATTTCGCAACCATCGAAGTCTGCGAAAGCTGTTTTTCTCAAAAGCGACCGTGTTAAATTCTCATCTCAATAACTACTAAACAATACAGTGCAAAATTCGAAAATAATTCGTGGATTATTATTCTACCAAGAACTTTAATTGTTTAAACTTTCACGAATTTTGAATGATTTTTTAGTATCCGTCCAGTAATGTTTCAACGTAGTAGCACTCCATACGGAAATTGTTCATTGAAGGTCAAAGGTGAGTCGGGATAACTCGTGAATGATAAAAAAGAATGGAGCTTTCGGGAGTGCACGGATTGAGAGAAGCTTAGGTAACGACCAGACGTATTCATAGTCCTCTAGAGACGGCAAAGTGCTCAGTCGAAGCAACACGGTTTCGAGGATAATACAAAATCTCGACCCTTCGTACCGAGCTCGCATCATTGTCCACCGGAGCTTATCCCTCGCGAGCTTTTGTGTCCTCGCGCGAGAGCACGATTGTCACGACGAGACTTATCTTGCCGTGGCTCATTGCGTCGATACAAAACTATAGAAAAGAACCGGAGGACAAGCCTTCCGGTTCCGACGCGTCACATTTTCCGCGGGATCCTTACGTTTCTTCATCCGCACCAGAAATTCTCGGATTTTGCAAAACGAATTTCCCAGCTGTGTGCCAACGAGAAATGTCATATTCTTCGCTAGATACGAACAGCTTCCGTGTACAAACAACCTCTTTTTTTTTACTTGTCAATGTAAAAGTTTAGGGTCGGAGGGAAATTTTCAAAACTTTGTGGAATCCGATGATTTTAGGGTCTAGTGATATGGTGTTTACTCTATTGATCTTTACACGATTTCGTCGAACCGAGAGCTCTCTCGATATTTTATTATTATTTTATGACGCTTCGAAACCGTAATTGACGAGAGTAACAATCGTGGAAATATTTGTGGGATATAATGAAAATAACAACATCAAACTTGGGAATAGCGCAGTTCACTTTATTGATCCAGCTGCGCATTAATAAATTAACTAACTCATTTTATTTGCGAAAAATAAACATCGCGTATTGAAAAAAAAATAGAGCGTACTACTGTACAAGATGATCTAAAAATAATGACTGTTAAATCTACGATTGGTCTAACTTTTGTTCCATCCTTTGATTCTTAAAAGCGGTTTTCATGGGTATCCATCGTCGAGCCATAAGTAGAAAAAAATGACGTTTCGTTGGAACGCTCGATGATCGAAAATTAGATGGGGTTAACCGTATGGAAGCTTTCCGCGAAAGTGACAGTGAATCTCGTCAGAGGCTCGAGCAACTGTTGCGGTGGAATGTCTGACGAGAGATGGCCAGCTGAAGGGGGGTTAGTGCGGCTGAAGCGGCAAAGGGCGGGGAGGAGATTGGTCGACGGGAGTTGCGGTTTTACCGGGTTTGTTCGTAATCTCATTACGAGCTCGCAACAAGTTAACTCGGGTCTCGTTGGCCGGGTGGACGTGGCATAACCGTTGCGGTAGATGAGGGAGGGTTGATGCGACAGAGGGGGGGATGATTCGAAAGGCTAAAACGTAGGAGTCGAACGTAGGTTCGGCGAGGCTCGGGTCGGGACGAAGGGGACGGACTCGTAGTGTTCGTAGGAGTGAACAAACTGCGGGAAGTACATTGCGTAGCTAGTCCCGAGGGTTGCAAGCGTAGGGAGGGTAGGGGAGGTTGGGGATGTAGGAAAATTCAGTTGGCGACGGGAGAGAGGTAGAGAGGGTAAATACGTTGCCAGTAGTTGAACGAGTAACGACGTAACTCGAGTTCTCACCCCATTTTAACCGGGTACACTTTCAACTCTCCCTTCGCAGTCCCTATGGGCCCCACCCCCCACCCCTTCGCTCTCCTTGTCTGTCACGATAAATTTCTACAGTCACGAGCAATTTTGTCGCAAATATATACCTTCCGGGCGTCGACTAATGCAGCAAAAGTACGCGGGATTCGCACAAAACGAGGGAAAAGTGAAGGGTACGATAGAATGACGGACGCGGATGACGGAGGTAAAGACAAAGTGTCGCCTCCAATTTCATTGAGCTTCCGGCGAATCTCGTATTTTCGAATCCCTTACTTCTTGCCTCGCTAATAAGCACGAACAGAATTCTACCCCCGGCGTTAGCTTGTCTTCGAGAAAACGATAACCCGACAAGCCCTTTTATACCGGAGATCCTCCGCGATAAAGTTTCCGTGACTGATGAAGATTACGACAAGTTTTCTCGGGTTGAGGCCACTTCGTTACTGATTTTCAAAGATGCGAGTATGAACAGAAAAAAAAAATTACGTATTCATCCGTGATCCCGTTCGACTAGGAAAATAGTTGAGCTTTCGTACGTATTTTTACTTTCTTTTTTATGGGGCTTGACTTTTCAATTTATTTCTTAAAAAAACGAGGTTATTGTGGATTGTTTAGTCTTCAAAATAGATAACTTAATAATAAATGAATACTTGAATATGTAACTTTTTTAATTTCAATCATAATTAAAGTCAATTTCGACGATATTGACACGTGTCTGACCGAGGTTTCATTCAGTGCCTGAATATCGACGAAAAAATTGCATAATCATGTACGTATTATTATTAGATCAAGCGCTGCGATTCCTCATTTTTTCGAAATTTTTCATAATCCTTTGTTATCCATTCATACTTTGAAATAACATTTTTTTTTCCGATCAAACGCAAACGTTCGAACGTTTCGTTTTTCGTCGACTCGACAGCCGAGCAGGTGCTGGAGAACGACCATTTGCAATTTCCGGTTTTGCTGAAAGCCGCAGGGACATCTCATCGATCACCCTAGCCTGCACTCCTCACGTTCGAATATCGCAGATACGAAAACATGGCGACATTCATTTCTCGATCGTCGTGTCGCGGTTAGGAATTCCAGGCGAAAGCTTCACTCGTGAATTCTTCCGGATTCTCTGAAAAGCACCGATGTCACTTTTTTGTTGCGAATCCTCCCGACCTCGGTCGGAACACAAGAAAAAAAAGGAAAAAATAACCTGCCACCTAGCGAAGTTACGGATCGAGTCCGAGGAGAAATTGGAAAGAGTGGAAAAAGGGAATTAAAGCTGAGAAACCTATGTAATTTCCGTGGTTGAATCGGTAACCTTTTCAAGCGATTGCTTCGCCAGGACCAAACCTGAGAGCGATTATCCGTTGAAGGATTCTCATCGATTCTCGTCAACGCTCCACATTCCACTTTCACCCCGCTCGCGTTTCCTGGATTTTTACGTTCCACGTTTAAAACACTTTTATACCTCTACCGAACGTACTAGCGGTTGTTCAAAATTGAGCCGTTACGGGCGCGTGTTTTTTTGCCATTTTTTTACCACGTTCGAGGAAAACTTTTTTCATCGTTGATTCTGGCAGAGTCGAGAGGGAGTTTTGCAATCGTCGTTTTTTTTAGCGTACTTTATTGTTGCAAAAACTCTTGGAAAGCTGTTCCTTTTAATTGGCTTCGTACTTTCCAATCGAACCGAGAAAAACAACTTTCGTAAGGTTTTACCAACAGTCGGGGCAAAACGTTATTGTTCTATTATCGATTCATGAATTATAATTGAAGACCAGTGCATCAAATTTTATTTTGATAGTTAGTCAAATAATCTATTAAGCAATTATACATTGGAATATTGTTGATTATTTACTGTATACTGATAGTAGAATCTTCCAATTAAGCCTGAAATTGTTTGGGCAATTTTTCATTCATTTCATAGGATCTATTTTCGAGATACCACGAAACCGAGAAACCATTTTTCATAGGATCTATTTTCGAGAAACCATGATAAATAATCCAGTTCGGTTGCAATCCAAAATTTAATTATATTTGTTATCGAACTTTTATAACTATGATAATCATAAATTAACAAGCGCAATCGTATCGATCATTAAAAGAAAATTAGGTTTGGCCATCCTTCCCAAATTGTGTTGTTCTGTTCTCGCTTTTCATTTCAGTTTTCGTTTTCTCTTATGATCTTCGCACATCCAAAGAATGCTTTCCTGATTTCCAGATTTGCGGACTTCGCCTAACGCAAAATAGATTTTTTCTGCTGTTTGTTGTTGTACCGACTTTTTTTATGATACTGAAGTATGTGTCGGTTGGAAGCAATAAAAAATATTGTTTTTTTCAATTTGCCAAATTTCCTCCAGTAGCTTCTGAAAATAAGCTAGTGGAGGAATTTTTAACGTTCAATATATATATTTTTCATGAACGGTTGATCACAAGTCCATGATTAGACATTTTTGAAAATGAAAAAAATTCAACCACGAATTGTTGTTCACCGAGAAATCCAGGAATAGTATCCGGAAGTGGTTTCAAATTTCGATGTTAAATTTTTCCTGTAGGGAGTAACGATCGCAGGTAACAGAGGTACCATTATTGCTTTCAAGTTACTCTATCTTCTCACGTATCGGTAGTATGGATGCATCGTGCTGGGCATTTTCTCCAACCCCTCGGCGCTTTGAAGTGTGCGCACCGAGCCGGAGTACCGCGTCAGTTGTAATTTACCGCATTGTATGCGAACATACCATAAATCCGACTGAGCGCGTCTGCTCAAAATGGACGGCCATTGGGCTTCTTTTTTTCGTACTTGAATCATTCTCATTGTCTTGTTTCAGCAATTTACCCCTAAACATTGCTATTGCACGCGTGAAGCGTGACAACACGATGCGCCGTCACTAGCCAAGTTTCCTATTAGCTATCATTTTCCTCCCTTCTCTTCTTCTATATCAATCCATCAACACTCTTCAGTTTTTAGTGAACTGTGTTTGAACATTTTTTGACATTTTTACAGTTAATAATTTTTGAATAATTTTGTCCTTGCTGAATAATTTTCATAGTAAATATTATTTCTCCCGAAGCAGAAGTATATTCATACGTACGCATATCGATTGACAGAGATAACTTACGGGGTCACCATGATTTCTACGAGGTATCGTTTAGGCAACCTTGAAAGGCCTCATTATTCTGCCTTGAGTGGTCAGGGAGGACCAATATGAGGCTAACCCTAATTAGGGCACTGACGTTATGGAGATTCTATACCAGTCGGAACGAAACTCTAATTCACTTTCTGCACAGAAAGTGTTCCACTGACCCTTGAACAATGGTGTTTGGTCAGGGTTAAATTAAACTTCCATGAGCTGTCTCCGCCATCAAATTCTTCGATAAAAAGGGCTCCTAGACGAATTGCTAGAATTTGAGCTTAAGAACTTGACTTTTGAAGTATCTTTAAACGTATTTTGGAGCCAAAGAGATTCGGAGTATTGGGTGGACCGAAGAAAGAAAGATAGAGAAAGAGAGAGAGAGAGAGAGAGCAAAGAAAAATCGAAGGCAGAAGTCGTCAGGAGAGAGAGGGTGGATTCAAGTGCCCTCCTTGACCAAAATTTCGATTTATCACGTGAACAATGATGCTCGCGGGAAAACTTTTCAAAACTTTCTCCGAAGCTTTCAGCTTTAAATCCAAAGAAGGTTCGCCGGAAACTTCGATCTCGATAAAAGTACCGATAAAATCGAGAGTAGTTTTTTTTTATCGTTGTCTTCCATGCTCATAAAAGACATGGCATAAAACAGTAGGTGCTCGAGAAGAAAGAAAAAAGGGAACATCGGTATCTTCGCAATGAATCTCGTCGGGAAAGTGCAGCGAAAAACGTGAGATCTTTATTACGTCGCCCGTGTCAGGGCGTCTCGAAATAATCGTACGATTCACGACATCCACGCTAGAGTAATAACTTCAACATTGAACGTAAAAAGGAAAGCGATGATTTTCATCACTAGGGGTCTTTCGACTTGAAAAGCAATCTTGAAAAAACTGCCATCCAAATTGATCCATTGAAACGCAATCATCGTCGAATCGACGCTCGCGTTTGAAGCTCATTCAACCCCACGTTTGTCGTTCGCAATATGTATGTAACGTTGGACGTGTACGTGTACGAGCCAACCTTCGCGAATTGGTTTTCGAGCATTTGACGCGACGCAAAGTGCCTAGTGCGGTCACAAAAGCTGTCTAACGGGCCCACCCGTTTACGCGTACACAGGTAAAAGGGGTATAGATGTGAATCAATTGGAGAATGTAGTTGCACAGGTGGTCAAGGATTATGGGGGTAGTTCAGAAGCCCCAGAAGTGTCCCGAGTACTCCACCGACAACTGCCAGGGTATCGTGAGCTGTTAGAAATTATTTCATGGCTAAGCACATAAAGTTTAAGTGTTAGAGCTGATGCTTTACTGCTGGACGCGACATTGCCATTCTTGTACCCAATAAAGAGACATTCGCAAGCTCTCTATTGAGACCAACCATTTTTCGTTCGCGTTCGATCCAAACTCTAACGATCCCCCACTTCCTACTTTCCATCGAAACCCAATGGATGACAAATTTGACGGTACTTCTCAACCATATCACTCGACCAACTATCAACGTTTCAACCAGATTTTTCTCTTTCGTTCGGGAGATGGCTTCGAATCTTTGCTATCAAAATATTCTTTTAGTATTATACTTCCAGTATTGCTAGACCAGTGTAGGCAAACTCGTCGCGTTTTCACATTCGTACTCGCATCAGAGCTATCCGGAGGGCGGACGAAAGCTTCCCACGTACGAGCATCATTGCATCCACTTCTCTCGTACACTCGTGTACTCTGGTAGGTGTGCACCACTGTGTAGCTACGTTACCTGTTTACATTGGAAAATTCGACCACGCGAGAAACTCGAAACTCCCCCCCTCCATTCCCGGCCACGTTCTTGTATACACAACCTGCCTGAAAATGACCAAAGTTCATTGTTCGCGTTCAGCGCTCGTGAATCGTAACGCACTCCCTTTCCCCACCTCCAACCCGCGTCACCAACAACCCTTTCTCCTCGCGGGAACGTTTGGTTTACGACTGTCGGAAAGTCGGTCGGTAGTCCTCCCAACTCCCCGCTATCATGAATATTTATCGAGTTATCCTGTCAGCCTTCTACGTACGCTCTTTACGCGTGTACGTGCGCGCCGAGAGTTCTATATCGGACTGTCTGCCGAGCTTTCGATGGAGGACGCGGGAGGGGAAACTTCACCCAGGGATCTGGAGGATTGTTTCGCTATTCAATGGACCGCGAAGGGCTGCTTTATTGCACGCATTACCGCATGTTCGGATAAGTTTTGGACCTGCTTGAGCATCGCTTCGGAGCAAGCTCAATTGTAATTCTCCCTTTCGCTTTTCCTTCGCTTCCTCGTCTCCGCTTCGTTCCCTCTCGCACCTGTCAACCCGTTCTTCTTTCATCGAGAAGGTTGACGATTCTACGATCCCGGTGTTGATTCACTGTTTTAAAAAATCATTTGCAGACTTCGCAAAGGAAAAGTAGGATATATGCTTTTTTTTAAGGTTTTTTTAAGACTCGCACTGTCTTAACATTGGGAAAGGTCCAGCCAAAAGGGTTCAAGAAGGTTTATAGATTTTGTGTAGATAATTTGCTTCATTTACTTTATTCCAGCATTTATATTTATAATTTACAAAAATCCGCTCACATCACTTCACATGCGTGCGCATGGTTACCCGGAATCCGGGTCAAGTGGGCGTATTCTGAATTCCCTTGATTCATCGTTTGTTTCAAAATTCCTGCGCAGGTTTTCTGTGAAGTTTTGTAATTTGATCGTTATTCAAATAAATGGCCTGACAAGTACGGGTTTATTACTCTAACCCTCATTATTGAAACTTAACAATTCCTCGAATTTCAAAGTGCGCACACTTGACCCGTATACTTATCCTGTCGCTTACATCTGCCAGTACCTCGCATATAGGAAATATATTTGAGAGTTTGAAACTTCATATTTTTTCACAGATAATTAATTCATATTAGATATTTAATTAATTATCTTAATTGTTTTTAAGGCCTTCGATAAAAATACTTTTTTAGCCAAGGAGTCATGCTTAACTCACCATGTTTCATTCGTATGAACAATTAGGTATAACAATAACAAACAACAACTCTCGATGAAATTGAATAAGAAAAAATCAATCAGCGGGCAGGAGCAATAAATAAGTCGATAGTTCGATAGAAACAATCTGTAATACCGTGGATTCATCGGTATACTAGGCGTTGATTCCAAAACAATGAAATACGATGTCGACGTCTCCTCGATAAAACTGAAGGGCACCAAGCGTTTCATGTAAAATAGTGTTCGTACGGTGAGCGTATTGGCAATAAATCTTGGCAGATTGGAAACTCTTGAAAGATCCGTCCCCGAGCCTGGTTGAACAAGCTTGGGAGCTTGAGAGAAAATCCCGAATGGACGTAATCGAGCTACCACGCGAATATTTATTGGATTGATTTTGAGCATGTAAGCCATTCTGGAAAATCGACAGAGTTTATTCGAGAAAGTCAAATGAGACAAGATGAGAAGGCACACTGTACATTTTTGGGGGCTCTAAAATGTTTGGGTTTGAGATTTTGAAAGTTTTTAGGCACTCCTATTCTATAGGGCTTTAAAAAACTCAGAATGTTTGGGTTTGTTTGCGTTTATTTATGTTGGGAATTTCTAGGGACTCTAAGTTGAAGGAATTCCTATCACACTCTACTTGCATTTCGTTGATTTAACCTCAACTTTCGTTGCGTTCGCAGCTTTCTCGGATTACACTGCAAATTTATATTGATTTACTATATTATTGGATATATATTAGAGACTAGCAAAAATTCTTGAAAATGTGGGAATCATAGATCTTGATAGAATAATACATGAATTATTTTAATATTTTTCAGTAAATAATTCAGTAATTATGCAGATATGAATCGAACACGATGACTTATGAGACATCAGCTTTTGCAGATGTTAATGGTTAAAAAAAGAATGAAACTTTTGCACTGAAATCGCGGGAATTTCCGCAAATAGGATATTATCAAAAACGATATTATCGTCATTTAAGATCAAGTGATTGATTAGGCAATAAAATAAATAGGTTCTGTCATGGTGTTTACCAGTCAATTAATTAAATAGCGACATTTTTATTGTATCGATGAAAGAATCTGGCATCATTAGAAAATTCAATATATATTGAGTTTTCTAATGAACATCCTCCTCCATCAGTGGTGATAATTTTGCATAAATAGTTCGATAACATCGAATGACTATCAACAATACAGAGATCCATCTAAATTGTAAAATGGATAATCACATCAGAAAACGCGAATTATATTTTGAGCGAGATACAGAGGAAACTCTCCCCCTTCCCCTCAAGAAAAAAACTGTATGTACCCCATATAAAATGAAGCGATACGAAGATAAAGAAAACGATTACATTGTATTGGGTTAGGAGTTGGAGGAAAGCAGGAAATAGGGACGTAAAATGAGCCCAGAGACTGGTACACGTTCGTGACTCGATTCTAAGCTCTCGTCTTCCAAGCCTTGGAAGTTTGCCCACAAGGGCCGAGCATCGTTTTTACGGTAACTCGGTGGAGGATGGTCGAGGGGGTGGATTGGATTGGTCGAATGTACGAGCGACCCAGCTACGCTGGAGTGCCTTGAGACGCTGTGCCAGAGATTCCGGCCGGGATGGCTCGAAGACGCCTCGAGTTATTGGCGAGGGACGAGAAAGATGACTTGTGCGGCTACGGCGTTACGGGTTTGGAAGAAGGGTTGAACGAGGACGTTCAAGGAAATAAAACCTGACTTATGTATCATAGGGACTCTTCTAAAAATCGATTATTATACATCTTTATAGCGAATGTCATAAATTCCCCAATCCCACATTTTTTTGAGGTAATGAAATACTCTTCTGGCACCCTCTTCCGTTAGACAAATGTTGGGGTAGAGTCTTCAGGGTCAACTGTGCGCACTTTAACGAAATTAACCCTGTACGGGTGTAAATTCGATGTGCCATTTGCTGTGTTACTGTCGTCGTTTTGAAAAACCTCAAATAATTAAAATCAGTGCTCAGCCTATTGGAAATAAATTCAGTGTGACGTATATCAGTTTTTGAAAAAAAGGTAATTGCTTAAGAGGTCAAAATTATTCTATCAAGAATAATCAGTCTTCGAGTTTTCAGTGCTTTTGGCGATTTTTTAACATCCATAAAAAATTCCTTAAAGATTTTGTTCCGGGTGACCATTTCCGGGAATGCAAAGATGAACACGTCAGAATGGTAAAAAAGTCGAACAAAAAAAAACGAGGCGAATCAAAAGAAACGAAGAAGTGGGAGGAAAAAAAAAATTAAGCCGACGCTTAGTGGAAGAGGATGACAAATTGTAAGTAATGAGCCTAAATACGTCAGCGCATTTATCATCACTCTTGAAGGTCCGAGTGATCTCGTACGGTCTGAACTTTTCTGGGGTCGTTCCCAGAACGAAAGGGATATTTATCGCTTGCCTTTTTCCTCCCTTCCAATTACTTTTCCTTTCGGCGTTTGATCAGATTCGCTGTAGTTGCTCCAGAGATTCAGAACACACGACGTACCATTCGGGCGTAAGAAAACCCACCGATACAGTAATAGCTTAACTTTGGAAATTTTTGTTGGTTATATTTATTTCTGAATAAACACACACCACGAACAATCCACGGCAAAATTAAAAGACAAGGTGACTTCAAATTGCGCAAGCTACGTTCGATTTTCGTTTTTTTCGTTATGTTGGTTCACACGTCCTCAACATGTGTGGATATTATCAGCCGTTTTGCACATTTAGTTTGTTTAAGATACATATAAGAGAAGACGTATTTTGGTTTGCTTATGATGAACCTGGTCGCGCATCTTTTCTTTGTCGTGATTGTTTTTGGCGAAAAATAACACCGCAATCATACCTCAGCTACCTTGCTTACCGGAATTGGCCCCCCGCGACTTTTTACCGTTCCCAAAACTGAAAAGAGCCATGAAAAGAAGTGGATCTACCACGATTGAGGTGATAAAGGAGGGATCGCTGGGAGAGCTCGTGGCCATACTAGAAAGTGCACATCAGAAGTGCTTCGAGAATTGAAAATGAGCTGGCACAAGTGTATTATATCTGCGGGGGATTACCTCGAAGAGCACAACATAGATACTGATGAATAAATAAATATTTTTAAGGAAAAATAAAAAGTCACCTTACTTTCCTTAACAAATCTCGTATCATTATAGCACAGCGTTGCTCATAAATTTCAAGAATTTTTCATCGGTTTTCACAGACAAAGAAAAAGTTTGCATAATTCGTGGAACTGAAGAAAAACTTTTGCTGGCAGTGAGAAACTCAAGAAAGAGGATGCAGATGGCCAGAGGTGGATTAGGAGAAGGGAATGAGAAAGGAAACAACTGGCAGGAGGCTGAAAGTGGAACGGGCACATTTAAGCGGGAGTTGACGATTTTAGAGCTTATTTTCAGTTTTCCGTTTTCGCTATTCCGGTAGCCGGTATCTCGGGACTCTTTCCTCATCTTGTTCCAGCTACATTTTCCACTCCCATTAACCCGTGACATCATCACGATCCTTAGTTTGTTTCGTCGGCTGCAGCGCGGAAACTCGAGAGCTTTCGTCCCTTAAAAAAAGGAGAAGATCCCTCTCGTAGATTTCCGTTTGGGAATACTGTCAGGATCAAGAGACATGAGCGGAAAAGTCATAGATCTGTAAAGAAGAACATCTTTTTTTCTTCGGGGAGACTGCCTTGCAAAGTGAAAAGAATGTGCTTCGAAATGAATGAAATTTCACTGAAACATCCCATTGGATTTGGGAGTTCCTTCCTAACCCAACGGATTTGAGAGTTCCTTCTCAAATCCGTTGGGTTAAATTCATTTTCAGGTAATTAAAGTCAAAGTGGATCGATAGAATTAAATAAACCGTTCAAGGGGAGGCTCAAGATGTTCAACTGATATTTTGTATTGATGGGACATACGAGGTCAGGATTTAATAAATTTAATTAAACTGGAAAATTACATCTCGTACGTTTTTTTTTCTTGACAATGTACAATCAATGAAGTGGATGGATATTTAAACAAATCTCGAAAATTTGAGGTATATTATAGTTCTTGATAGAATAATAATACGTGATATATTTTCGAAACGTACACTCAATAATTTGGTAGTTATAAATTCGCAAATTGAACACGAAGCGGATGAAGTCATCGTTAGACAATTCTATACCTTAATAAGTCCATTAATATTTCCATTATCTTCCTGAGTTTCAAGATGTAATGAAATCGTCACCGCTCCGAGTATTTAGTATCGGTTCGTACTTTCTTATTTTTTTTCAATATTGTTTCATTAAGGGAGGGGAGTTCAAAATTAGCGTTGGAAAAATGCTAATTACCGTAATTTTAAAAGAGGTTTTTCAGTAGCTCAAAAGGTCACCTGTCCCCGCGAGTTGTTTGCCCTGAAACACGGGAGTTTCCGTAATAATGACAGAGGACACTAAGAGCTTGAAGCGAAGAGAAAAAAATGTCACCGCTCTGACGGTGTGGCTTGATCCGCTGAAAAATTAACGCTGCCTCACTGTATCGTTTTCTTCTTCCTTTTCCGAGCCACCGGCTCTGATGGTTGTTGCAATATTCACATATCCGGACTCTCGGCCTAAAATGAAATCCTCAAGGAGTTTCAAACTGTCCTAGTAACTGGGCAATTTGCGACAGTCACTTTTTCGGATTGTTTTTGGACAAGGATTTTTAGCACACTTTTTTTAATTCAAAAAGTCAGACGCCATTGACCGAAAATGAGTAGGAGTCTATAAACCTTACTGGATCGAAGCTCTCAATTTGAGTGACCTTGAAACTGTCCAGGTCGAAACATTGCTGAGGTCTTGAGCGCATCCAATTGCTGGTGGAAATTGCACACCGAAAGAGAAAAAGAGAGAGAGAGAGAGGGACAGAGATACAGAGTCGGGCATGTAACAGAATGACGTAAGTCACGCACAAGTCCACGTATGATAGCTCAAAGCTTGCAACCTGAGACCTTTCGCATGAGTACTCGCTTTGACCACGTTCACGTGAAGGATCGTCCAGGAGAAAGCTCTCGAGATTCCATACGTCGGTCATCTTGAAACTGGCTAGTGGATAGAAACGTGTTCAACCAGCGAAGAGCTTGCAACGGTTTACGCGGAGCCGCCATTGTCTCGAGGGGCTTTCGCCTTCCCCAAGTCGAGCAATTAGCCCGCAAGCTCATTAGCAAGAGCAACCCCGAGTCCGTGTTAATGTACCAGTGAATAACTTCCTTGAATACATCGTCGTAAGCCCAAACTTTCAAGTTCAAGAACACCGGACCAAAGTATCCATATTTGAATTAGACGGCCAGTTTGATGTACATTTGCCCTAGTGCCATTCTCTCACGGTGAAACGAGTTTCGTTGAGGTAGATATTGTCTCGAAGTGACCGATCCGGTCAACTCAAAAATTCCACTTGAGAGCACTTGCCTTACGCATAATCAAAAATTCGGATGGCAGCGACATTCTGTGGGCGAAAGAAGCCCTGATTTTTTAAATGTGATAACAAATCTGTATTGAAGAATACAAAAAACATTCATGTGTTAATGATACAAGTGAATTGTCGGGAAATCGCAATAAACTATTGTATCATTTAATTACGTGGAACGAAGTTAAATTAGCATTTAAAAATCATGAGCAATCGTCATCTACGAATTTCTATTTATCGATTTTTTAAAAAGTCGACGCTTCTTTTTCTACTTTACGACGGAAGCTCGTTTATTTGCTCCGAATTTCCCGGCTTTTTAAAAAAGTTGATTCGAACAACATTCGGGCCGCGGTTCGTACGTTTACCGTTTGGAAACCATTAAAGTCACTCTGGGGCGGCTTTTTCTGTTTTGGCAATTGATATTTTTGTTAATGGAAAACGCTATTCGGAAAATTAACGTTTCGGATTAACTACATCCCCATTCGGATGATTTTCCCCATCGTTTTGGATATTTGACGTGTAGATATGGTTTTGATGTTTTTTCAAATGAAAAAATTGTTTAAATGAAAAGAGGGTACTTCGGAACCTATTTCGATTCCAGAAAATATGGTGGCGATTCGTCGGACAAAGAATCCAGTTATGGAAGTTCCTTCCAGTTGACGGAAATAAATTGAAAGCTTTCACACGGCTCTTGACGTAGCATCTTTAAATCTTCCTCTTGTGCATCCTCGCCAACCCTTTTTTTTGCCGGACTTTTCACGAGTGTCTCCTGCCTTTGTATTGTTGCTGAATTGCCTCCTAAATAATCCCCTAGGTTCGCGAATGGCGCGGTCTTTCGCTTTCTCAACGAATTCACACTTTTGAGCTTCTAGCTACCCTTGGGAGCTACGCCACCCCTCGTCTCAGGGGTTGTAAGCTTTAGACGGCTCTCCAGCATTTGCTCTCGCTCAATGTTTAGCCCCGCAGTTCACGGGGACTCTGGAACAATGACGTCGCAGACTTTAATTTTGAGAGTCGTTTCGCCCCCCGGGGTCTTTTTTTTTTCTCTTTAGGTTCGCATTCTTGCGACAAAGCTTTCGTCAATTTTACATACGTTCTTCGCTTTCTCATATTTTCAGTGTCCGACGATTAAGAATATATATGTGTCCTTCGGGTTTCGATGACGAATAACGTAAACATAAATGGGCGAAATCGGCCCAAGGACACCGGCAACGGTTGTCTCGTGAGATTTTATGTTTAGAATAACGAAAAAGAAATGTACAGACTTTGCTCATCGTTCCGTCCACTGAAAGTTCTTCCGAATTGGAGCAATCGTAGATTTGCAATTCTGTGTCATGTCTTATATGTTTAACTTTACAAAAAGTTGATTTGATGGTAAATGAATGCTTAGAAATGCTAATTTTCAACTTTTAACAGTAATGGGAGGCAATTTTACAATTGGCATGACTTTGACTGAAGTTTTTTTTATCAGTATCTGTACTGTGTATTATTTTTTGCAGTGCCTGAAAAAAAAAAACAAAAATAGTTTGGAGGTTCCGAGGGCTCGCAGAAGCGCGTTTTGTTGAATTCTTTCGTTTCACGATCGTATTCCTACGATGATTATCGTTAAATATAATTTCATTAAATGTGCTCCAGATACGCTCGAAAAAAGCTCGTTTAATTTTCGAGTGGAATTTACGTGTACGAGCGTTATCGTAGTTTCGCTCTCCCTCTGTATTTTCGCTTTTGCCTCTGCACTCTCTTTGATAAAGTCTTCGCGTGCTTCAGAGTAGCGAGGAACTTGGCCGGACGGATCAAAGTAACACGGTCGGAGGCTGCGAGTGATGAATTTACAGGAGCCCCTCATCTACGTGAATATATTACTCGTACTCAACGTTTTATTAATATTTATGTCTATTGCGCTTGACGGTGCGCAGTTCAGGATGCGTTCTCAGGGTGAGACGAGTGTAGAAACATTCGCACGTGATTCGAATGGGTATTGACATTCTCTAGCTCATCTCTTTTCGCATTGGATTTTCGTAGTTTCTTTGATGTCGCCGGGCCGGAAACACTCCAGCCTGGTAATAGACGAAACAGCAATAAACTTTGTACACAAAACCTTCTGATGAAGGGTTACAAAAGGGTTGCTTACCGGAAACGGGCTTTTCTCAAGTTTTGAGACTTACAGGCACTCGGCAGTCAAACAAAAACAACTTTGAATAAATGAACAAAGCACGCTATTATTAGTTTCTCGAGTAATGAAGCTTTCAAGGACTCGGCGTTTTTGAGATACTCCGAAAAACTTTGACCTTTTTTATGAAGCGTAGCAACGTGACGGAAAAAAAGTTTTTATTTGTTTCTTTGTTAATTAATTTTGGTGTCCGTGAAAGTATTATTTAAATCTCGTTCATTCGTCGTGTTGAAAAAGCTCCGAGTTATTTTGATTTTTTCGTTGATGAATTTTTTATTTGTAAATGTAATTGTTTTTAACCTTAATTGAATTTAGTTCAATTAATGGAATTCACCGGCTCATTCGTTATTTTAGTTTCTTGTATTTTTGGTGTCGGTTGTCATCAACATAAAACAATGGATTGAGAAACGTTATATTGGCAAAATATTGCAATTAAAAACGCTAGGTTGGTTCATCTCGAATTTCTTTCCGGTATTTATAAATACATTATCAGTATATCACTGGAGCTTTCGCTGCGAGGGAACCGAGTTTGCGAACGGGTAGTAGATTCCGAATCGTAAGAGTCGGACTTTTTAGTTTTGTTTTAAGTTTATTACAGGTGAATACTGTCGAGCGAACTTTTTATCATGGGCCGATGTGCACTCAGTGTAATGGCGTATAAAAGGATTTCCATATACGTCCCGCCCATTCAATGTTCACCACTTTTAATGAAGAAAATGAGTGTGAGGAAGAGAAAAAAAGAAGACAGGGAGCTTGAAAAGGAGGGCAAGAGGGAGAGAGAGAGAGAGAGAGAGAGAGAGAGAGAGAGAGATGATGGTGATGATGATAGATTTTATTATGCCCTAGTAAAAATCTTTCGGTCAATTTGAGCTTACACGAAAATGTTTACAAAATAAAGATAAAGTGTAAAAACTAAATAATACACCAAAAATATCAAAAACGCAATTTTAATTAAAATAACAAAAAAGCACAAAAATGTTAAAAACGTTTCCAGTCCTAAGACAAGACTTGACTAAAAAATAAAACAATTAATAACTTAAAATAAACTTATAAATAACCTTAAAAATAAATTATCAAGTAAATACTAAAAATAACTAAAGAGAGCGGGAGGGAGAGTAAGAGAGAGATATTTACAGAACACTCATTCAAAAGACTTCAAAAATATATTTTGTTCCTGAGTGACGTCAGAATTTTCGTCGATTTCCCACGATTGTATTAATTTCCTTTTTCATTTTGAAATTTTCACGATTTTCCACTCGTTATCAGCGAGGCATCCCCAGACGAGAACTCGGTTTTCCTCATTGGTTCTAGACGTTATTTCCTCGGTTCCGGGTAACATAAATTTTGTAGCAAATGAGTTACAAAATTTGGATTGAAATTTGAGCGCGCGGTAGTGACCGCCGGAACTTTCTCATCATTTCCGTATGAACGCGTGCGCGTCCATTAGGCCGGATATCCGAGAGGTCAACCGGAGGGATTGCAGGGTATATTGGTGCGCCACCGAATCTCCGTGGGTGGCCTGCGCGCAGTAGACTTCAATTCACTGTATTGTACAACAACATCGTTGTTGTATGCACCGAGTTGTTGTGCACAAAGTAGAGGGAGGCCTCCGGGCAAGGGCTCGTGTGTTTCGTACATCCTGAAACTGACAAGCGGACGGACGACGAAAATATCCCGACGCGTATAATTCACAGGTCAAACGAGTATCCTCAGAGGGTGGAGCTTTACATTTTCCGAGGAACCTTGTTGTTTTTACTTGTTCCTCCATTGATTTATGAGTCGCTCCGTCAACTCTAAAATAAATTATGCGTCAGAATACATTTTTCGGAAGTCCCGAAACAATTGTTGAATCAAAAGGTTTCCTTAAGGAGGTACGAAGGGCTCTCTTTTGTCATTTTCCTTTTTGCTTATTTCACACTGGGACATGAACAATTAACTTAATTCTCGTGACTCCAAAAAATACGGAAAAGAATATTTTACAACATCCAAAACTGATATCAAGTTCCTATCGTAGAATTTCTCGGTAAATATTCGAAAGTGTAACTCCTGTCAAAATCGGGTCGTCTTTTGGTGTTTGCTTGGGTTCCTTTGTTTGGGTTCGTTTGCTTGGTTTCTCGGTTTTTTGCGGGAGTTGCACTTCCGAATATTTACCGATTACTCCAAAAGGCCCCAAGGGATCCTCGCGCTTACACACGTATTTCGATTTACTTAGTGCTGATCCCGTGAAATCCCTTGGCACGTTGAAAACCAAAAAGTTCCATAGCATTCCGTTTTTTAATTTTTTTTTTTCATGAAAGTGTGAAAGAGAAAATGGTACGCGCCAAGGATGTAGTCCAAATGTGGAAAAATTGTTCGGCAATATTCCGGCAGTTGAAACTTTCGTTGTCCTTTTCAAAACGTGCCCAAAATGATTTACTTTTCGTGTATCTGTATGAATACTGGCTGGAATCGGGGCTCGGTGGCAAATAAATTTATCTTCATTCCCATCACATTCACCCCTGGAGCGTTCGAGTAAGGCTTGCCCAGCTTCGAAGCACGAATGTGGTATTGAGGACACGAGAGCTACCAACAGAGCAGCTGAACAGCACGTGGCTCCCAGCCAAATGTACCAGAGCACACTCACGATGAGTGTCACTCCTTCCCTTCGAATTTTCATTTTAGGGTGGCTAATTTTACATTGGGGTGGATCTCGGTTGTTGTGACAACGAAACTATCGCCTGCGTAGCAGTTTTCACCGCAAACCCATCAACCGACCTCCTTTCCTTTGGCTCATGTTATACCCCGAAGGGGTATGAGCGCGTATTATTTTTGTTTCCCTGTTTTACGTCTAGATTTTGGAAATTTAAACTTGAAAAAATTAAACATTTTATTGAATTTGGCAAAACTTAGTCAGTTTTTATAAGCTTTCGACATTCTTGACGATTGTTCTGGTTTCGAACCATCATGAGTACAGGTTGCTTGGAGGTACAATTAATTCCTTGTAGCAGGTAAAAGTAGAGCTCATTTGCGGTTGATAAGGTGATATAATATGCGTCAGGAAAACTAATAGCTTTAGGGGCATTACAAATTTAATGTTTAAAAAATTGTTTTCGTTTTAAATAAATTTTGAGGTATATTCTGACAGTTTACTAATTAAATATTTATGTATTATATGAAAGGTATTGCCAACACTTGCAATTTTTATATTACTCGTACGAACACAATTGTCATCTTGAAAAACAATTAAATTTTATCGGCAGGAAGAGTAATTGTTCAAAATAAATGTACCAAACGTAATGTACAAATTATTCAAATAGCTGTATCTTATCAGATTTTCAAAAAGGTACAGATATAATATAGAAAGTAAGTAAAGATTTCCAGGACGAACACGCTTCTTCGATTACTCAATATCATTTTTGTTTTTTGGGAACTTTGGGGGTCGCTTAACCAACTTCTAAGGATGGTTAAAAATGGATCGAATCGGCTGTGACTGGAAAATCGAAACTTTTCCTTTGTGAAATGGAAATTACGAGACGTTTCGTTGTGGGAGACGAAACCTTCTGGGAAATGCATTATCTATCATACATAATCCTTAGGGATTGACTGTTCGGTCGTGCTAATGCAAAACGAAGTTTTGTCCGATCATGATAACGTGAATGAATAATTTGTAGTTCTTTATCGGATGGTGGGTATTGCAGCGTAAGCACTGTTCTAGTTCCAAAGATTGAGCCAGCTTTGTGGATTTGTGGCTCAAGTTTTGCGACAGCTACAATTTTTGGGTGAAGCTGAAATCTTGACCTCCTTTTCGATATTCAAAGACAACCTCTGCAAAGATTTGTGACGACTTGTTGTCGAGATAGTGAATTTTAAAGTGTATTGTTGTACATCGCTCGCCATGTGAGATGGATTTTTTAGTGTTGTTTGGGTTTGCTTAGGTCTATTAGCTTTTTATTTCGGTGCTTTTGTATTCGTTTAGGTTTCGTTTGATGTATTAGAAGCGCAATCAAATAAATAAATTTAACAATTCCATATTTCGAAAACTATCGCTGGTCGCCAAAAATCCTTTTAGAGGTTTTCTTAGAATGTCCAAAGGAAAGTCTATGCAAAATTTCAGTTTGATCGGAAGTAGGAGATTTTCGGAATCTTGTTTCAACGATTTTCCACTTTTTATTCTTATCAAACGGTACGGCGATGCTATGGACGTAATTTTCCCGAGTAAAGTTGATTATTAGTAAAAACCAACAAAACGATCGTCACGAAAAATACTTTGAACGAGAAGTTTGCAGTTGGGTTTACATATCGAGCCATTCACTAAAATTTGTACTACTATTAGTACATTTCCAACTAGTTCTGCCTCCAATTGAATCTCCACTTTACTAATGATGATGAAGGATCAAAACGAAAGGAGGAACGGAGGCGATTGTCGCAGGTAGAAATTAACGTTAGAATTATAAGATTTCCATCGGGTCAGACGATGTATTTTCGATAAACGGAAGGTATCTCACAGTTTGAAGCTGAGAGATCGAGGCCAAGAGCTCATCTTGGGAATTTCTCATTCCTACCCGTCACTCTCTCGAGGGAATTCAATTATTACGAATTGTCTTGATCGCTTGAAGAATCTTTGCATGTGAATTGGAGCGAGACGAGGTAGGACGAGGTCGCAGACATTTTGGAACGTTGCGGTCATAAAGTCCTGGCTTATACTCGTAAGTGATGAATTGTCTGGCAGAACGATTGTATTTTTCCGATAACTTGATCAGTATAAAAATGTATTAAAAGAAAAATCGATTTTTTAAATATATCTCTTTTAAACATTTTATTTAATGTACTAAATCTAGAAAATAATTTTGTTTTATAAAGTCTTCCATACATTTATTTAAAAAATATTGGGAATTCAATTTTTTAAATGGTTATTACGTATATATGCATATTTTTAAGTTCATGCATTGTCTTGCCTTGCAATGTATTAAAAGAATCATGCATTGTCACCTCTTATATATGTATTTTTGGAAATTTCCAGTATTTTACGTAGTCGTCAGGTGGATAAAATATCGATTTCACGTTTTGCATTTCGTAGAAGGTCAAATTGAATGAAAATTTGTAAAATTATTTCGCATTGACCAGAGAATGCACTTTGTTTTGTTGCCTCTTCGATTTCCGTTTAAATGAACCCAAAATAAAATAATTAACCGCTGTAAATGATATTTTGATTTGTCCTCATGGACGGGTGATCGATAAACACCATTTTAAAAACTTTGGTTCGCCGTCTCCTCGTCAGTGCCACCTTTCGTACTCACCGTCTGGACAAAGCTTTCCTCGTCGTTGAAACTTTTCCTTTCGCCGTAACTGGGCGCAAACAATGCGCAGAAATGGCGCAAACAATGGTAGAGGCAAAAAGCAAAGAAACAATGAAAGAATTGTGGATGAACGAAAAATGGATGGAACGCTTGCATAGAGATGTAAAAATGGGGCAGAAGGGTAGAGAAGAGGGAGCCGTCGTCTCTTCTACCCCCGACGCCCTGCGACCTCTTCAAAAAGCATTGTCCACGTAAATGAGAATTAATGACGGTTCCGTAGTCACCGAGTGGAAGCTTCGAAAGCTCCTGCGGGTTCCCTGCGGGGTTCCCAGGAGTCCTTATCATTGTGCAAAGGCTCCTCTGCTCCGTCTCAGCATTTCTCATGGACTTTGCGGGAAATTTATTACGTTACGTGATTCGAGCCTTTTTTTGCCTCTGAATTCGTGATTTGCGGAGAGTTTTGTTTCACTGTTTCATTACCGCGGGTCTTTATTCGCTTCAATGGGAATGCACGTACGATGTGTCAAAAAAAATGTTCATATTAATTAGTGGCCGTTCGAGCTTGGATACATGGAAAACGGTCATTCATTCTTATTTGAGAACCGAGCTGGTGTTTAGTCTTGATTTTTGCTACTCTTGTGTCATCAACCTTGTACTGCGTTTTGTAAAAATAATCAAACAAACCGCCTCCGCAGTGCGTTTGATGTGTGCATAAATGGTAGACCTTTCCTGATGCTTTTTATGATTTTCTCTCCGTAAAAATGCTATGTTTCATCTTTTGTCAGCATCACTGAGAAATTTAAGTGAAGCTGAAATTATGCTGTAATTTTTCATACAAAAAATAAATTCTTTTTTACTGTACTTAAGAACGATGACGAAAAAGGTTGGTTGAGTCTGAGCTGATATGATTAATTAAAAAAAGATTACTTTTTTTGTTTTCCTTAGATCGATCAGTCAAAATTGAATACACTGTTGCGTCCCTTACATTTCATCGTTCATAACGCGATTGGTTCTGTCATCTTTAATTATTTATAACTGGACAAATAATTTTTCAATCAACTTGCTTAAGCTTTTAGAATGAATTTTGTTGAATAATACTGATATTTGCTATTCTATTTTTAAGGATCAGGAGCAGTTTTTATCCTAACTAGAATGGACTTAATTGGGAATTTATAAATGCCGAACACATTTTGAAGAACGCTTCGAAAATTTCCCATAATTTTTAATACGTTAACACGATTTTGAAAAAAAAAAAAAACAGAGTTTATTAATCTGTCCTACGCTGGCAAGGGATTATCGAAAAATACAATCCTTGCTTATCAATATCACGGTACAGCGATCTTTTCATGAATTATTAGGTGGAATATCGTATTGATTTATTTCGAGCTCTACTATTTATAGCTGTATCGGTGCAATAAATATGATAGTCAGGACGTTATCTCAGTTTTTCTCTAGTCTCTACAAAAATTTATCCCCTCTCGTACGAGGGAAGCCTTGGAGCAGGCATCCTCCGAATACGAGGTGAAAACCACTAAAGAGAAACTACCTCGGAGCTTTTAGAGTCCTCTGTCTCTTTTTTCACGCTCACCTTTTTGCACACTTGTAAATGTTGTAGTACACGAACGAATGTATAGCCAGGCGTTAGATAGGGTACACTTGTATGTATTGGAAGATTGCACATGACGTGTGTAACGGAGCATCGAGCCCAAAGCTTGAGGCTTTGGATGTTTCGATAAAAATGTTACTTGCAATCGATTGGCCAAGCGAAAAAGAACTTAAAACCTATTTCTCGTTTCGTAAAAATGGTAAACGTTTCATTTGATAATTGGAGAAAAAAATAAAATTCAAACAAAAAGGAAAATAAAAAAAAACAAATCGTCATTAAGGAAGAACTTGAGAAAGTTGTGAATCGCGTTGGGCGTGGGTGATGTTAATGATTTGAAGTCAATATTCTGATAGGTGTCTATTTAGCTGTAAAAATGCTGTCAATTTTGTGGGATTCTTCATTCCCTAATTTCTGTTTCCAGCACTTCTATACTTTTTATCGTTTAAAGAAATTATTTACAACGACTTTTATTTTATTGGACTGTTCGATGTAGCATCATTGCCCACGTGAAGGCAGCTTCGCCAAAGTTTGTTTTGACCAAAACTTTTGAGAATCAACGAAATGAAATTTTCAAACTTTGTCGAAGCTGCGATAACGAATTCGATAGGAATGTAGTCGTAGCATGACAGGCAGTTAAGAAAAGAATTCCCTCGTGCATTGGAATACATCCAACAGCGAGCTGGCTAACATGTGTCGCTTCATCGATCTTCGTTGCGCTTGCTCACAGCTGCAATTTTACTTTCCATTCGACGTATACAACAGATACCAGGGTCGAGTAGTGTGAGCGAAAAACGTATTACCGAAGCCTCCATCTTTCACCAATCGAAATACTTTCCAGTTCATTTTCTCTGATTAACTACTTTCCGATATCTATTCGTTACTGTCCCATCGGAGTTTCGATCCAGCTCGCACATCCCCACCTTTGATTTCCCTTCGCAAATCTGTTTTTCCATCAACTCTGCCAGCTGTTGTCCCCGAGCTTTCGAACATTTTGAACTTTTCGAGTGCGTTTGCCAGCACGATGTCAAACCTGTTGAAGATTTTTTATATTATTTTCCTATCCAAAATGACACGGAACATTTCGCACTAAAAGTGACTTTCCAACGCTCGAAAGGTTCCAACTGGGGCCAGACCAGGGATTCTCGAAAGTTTTTGGTATTGATCGGGCCGAAAATGAAAATTCATAAATGTTCATCACTCCAATAATCCAAATATGACGGCGAAAATCTATTTCTTATCACTTATAACGACAGACCAAAGCTGATCCCTCCAATCACCCAAAATACCAGCCAAAAGCCAACAACTCCGGTCACCCAAAATCGTATTCAAGATTATCAAAGATTGGCTGAAAAGTGGTCAATGATGATTATCGCAATGGCCATTACGTCTGGCTGGGTAATGATGTACGATAGAACGGGGGCGAGTGTTTTGTTCCAGATTTCACTACTCATCTCTATCCTCTCCCTTTTTCCTCTTTCCCTTTTTTCTCTTCGTCTTCTTAGACTTGGTTTTGTACCGGGAAGGATAGCGACGAGTAGTAGGTGCGTTTGGGAGAAGCTCGACTGGCCTTTGTAGCTCCTTCGGGTACTGCAGTCTCCAGAGTCTGGAGTACATATAACGGGGACCTAATTACTGTAGTGGTCGTTAAGACAGTGACTCCGGACTTCCATTCGCCTCTGGGGGGACTTGACAAATTAGTGGACTGCCTTGACTCTTGGCCCCCCCCATGAGACGTATCGTACGATCCTTTGCTGCCTCGAGTGTTGCACACGAGTACCATCAGTGGTGTGGAATCGGGACGAAAGCCCGGAAACTTATGAAAGAAAAATAAATATAAGGTCCAGCAGACCGACGGTAGGAAAAACACTCGAGAATTTCGGGTATTGTGAAGAACGGGGTCACGCGAAGATTGCACACTCAGGCTCTCTTCCTTTCTTTCCTCTCCTTCGTTCTTCACCAAACGGCATCAATTTTTTAAATACATCTCTTCGGGAACTTCGTGAAACTTGGGAGTTTTCGAGTTTACGAGGAACGCGAGAAGACTAGAACAAAGAAAAAAAAGAACGAGATGAACCGAGACTCGAGACTATTGGAAGAGAGTAGAAAAAGTCTGGAACCTTTTGCCAGATTCAATAGATGACGTCACGAGTCGAAGTTCGAACTTTTTCACAAAATTTTGTTTCGTTCGTTGTGGAAAACGCAATGACGAAAAGAAAGGTTGTTCAATGTTCGCAATTTGTACGAGTTTCGTACAGAATTCAAAGAGAAGTCGCGAGCACTCGTTCTTTTAAACTGTAAGCATCTGCTTTACGTTAACCGAGTATATGGAGGTCAAAGCTCACGCTGTAACGTGGAAAATCGACGTGATAACTATTGCCAAGGGATACGTTCGCGGGCGAATCGTTTTTTGTTACCTTGATGCAAATACGATTAACCCCCCGGGGGTCGTGCAAAGTTCTGATAATTGCGCTCTTGAGGCTAGCAAAAGTTTTGCGAATCTTTGGGAATTCGAGTGCAGGATTTTTTTCACGCTGGCAGTTAATTGATGAAGAATTACAGTAAACCGCCAATGATCGTCCGTTTGTTGATAAAGTCGGTGGGCACACTTACCCGGTGCGCACTGTTAACACGAATGATTCTATGCAAATGGATAGCTCTTCATTATCAGACCTACATATTTTTCGAACCCGATATGACCATAGCTCTTTGAAAAATCGAGCGTTATCGGATGCCTGAAGCAGCGTCGAAATTAGTAAATTCCCAGTGGGAAAAAGTTAACGCACGAGCGCCTCAACGAAATGTGAAAGGTTGGAGCGCGTTGAAAAGTGATCGAGGCTATCGATTTTCCTCGTAGTTCGACACGTTGTGGGCGATGCCTTTCGAAACTTGAAACATTGTGAGAGCTCGGCAAACATGAAAACTTCGACGAGAGCTCTCAATTTTGAAGCGCGCGATGTTTGCGAGCACTCGTCATTTTCGCGTGTCTACGTCGAAGTACCACGACAACATATTGCAATTGCGGAAAGCCATTAAAGGTGAGATGGGTTTTGCGAGGGAAGAAAGTTGAAGAGAGGAGGAGACCGAGAGACGGGAACGGGAAAACGAGGGCGTCATTTTCTTACGGTAAAACCAGACCCACTTTTCTCACTTCGAAGCTGAACCGACCGGAAGTGCGCACACCTGGCGTCCCTCATTGGCCCACCCTTGTGTCCATCCCAGCGCGAAAACTTGAATCGTTAAACTTTACGACATATCGCGGGGTATTTACGAGTGAGTTCTTGACGAGCCTCCGTGAGATCCTTCCTTTGCCTGTCTCCCCCCGATCCCACCCCACGCCACTACTCCAGGGAAAACTTCACCGTTGGGTATTAGCCAGACTGGAAAGCTTTCGAGAGTGTTACCAACGTCGAAGAGTAACCGTCTGGATCGTATCCCAAATATCCCATGAGGTATCTCTCCGCTTGAGCTTCCTGCAACCGCGAGCTTGGATGAAAGCTTCCAGCCACTTCGGTTGGATGCGAGAACTGCTGTTGCATCCGCAACCATTTTGGCTGGCTCTGCAGGTGACGCACAGCGGTAAAATGCGGCCGGACTATCACTCAGCGTTTCTTTTCTCTTCCCCTCGATCACTCGTTCCGTCTTGTAAACCCTCGATCGCAAAACATGCCCAAGAAAATTCGTGTATATAGCGAGCGGAGTTCAAACTCTGCGATGACCTCAACGTGGTCACCAGGTGGGATTCGGTTTTTTATTCATCGTAAAAATTTTCGGGCTCTGATGCTCTTTACCTTTTTCCAACTGTCGTGGTATCATGGTGGACTAAACTTCACGGAAAAATGTGCGTTTCGTGTTTTTCATTTTTTATTCGCATCTGCAAATAGTCCGGTGCACGTGGACGAAAAAAGGATCACTGGGATCAATACAATTCATCTTCCACAGATGGCCAACGAACATTCACGTGGAATTCCGAAACGACTGGTTGGATTCGTTGGATGCACCGATGGAAAAATAATCTTGTTTTATTTTTATAAAAAATTCGACGCTATCCTCTAACGGGGGTTTCGAGTTAATCGTTTAATTTTTGTTCAGTCCTTTTTTCAATCAAGTAAATCTTCACAAATAGAAATGCGGAATATATTTCTAAATTTAGTAATTTTTCCAAAAATATAAATTTAGAAATGTATTCCGCAATGAAAATTGAGTAATATTTTCACCAGTAAAAATTTAGTAATTTTTTCGGTAATAGAATTACAGTAATTTTTCCAGCAATAGGAATTTAAGAATCTTTTCAGTATTAGAAATTCAGTAATGTTAAAATAATCTTACATTCTTTTTTTTTATAAACAATTCGGGACCATCTTCCAATAATGGATTTTCGTTTCAGGATAATTTTCTTAAGTGTTCACGCGATTCTTTTTTCCTAATATCGAATTAATCAAACTCTCCCGATGGCAGTCGCTTGTATACTGACAAACTGTTATTTTCTTATCGCGTTTCCATCAGAATTTATCCGACCCGCGATTTTTCTGCCTGTACAAAAGGATTCCGCGGTTTCGTCCGGAGGTACGAGTGGTACGTCACGCGAGCTGCGGAAACGGGCGCTAAAAGCCGAACCGCGAAAGATTTACCACTGTGGATGGATAGATATCGGGAGAAATTTATTATTGTTAGCCAAAGTTTGGGGTGAAAGGGATATTGTACAAATAGCCGAAGATGGCAGTGTTACACGCAGGGACTGCGATAAGATGGGTATAAATTCCATCGAGCACTATAACCCGTGTCCCAGGCCCGTAATAAAACCTACGGATGTCCTCTGACAGAATCTAACATTAAACATTTATCGCTGTGAAATAACTGACTGTGAGATAGTTAAAACATTTGTTCGTGTATTATTTAAGCTTGATGTTTTATCACATAAATATTGATGTTGATGTATCAGAAGGGCTAATAAATTCTGGTTAAAATGTGAAACAATTTAATTTAATTAGGATTAAACACAGAATCAAAAATTAAACTTAATCTATGATTCGTGCCTGGTGGGATTAATTTTAACGTATCATTGGATAGATGTGAAAAACATCGCAAAAATTTTTGAAAATATGAGAAGAAAAGATGCGAATATTTTATCTAGTACACTTTAGGACGATAAGGTTTGGTTTAAGCAGAGATACTAAATTCAAAATTTCGTTGGCTTTTGTCTGTAAGTTCTTCGCTCACATATTTCCAATGAAGCCGTGCATAGAATAGCAGGCAAGAAGGTTGTTGAGAAGAATCTCTCACAAAGACGAAAGTTATGTCAGTCCTGTACAAAAAAGATGACCGAGCGGTAAGGAACGGCAGTATAAAAAATGTATTCGTACGTGTTTCAAGATCTTCGGTTTTGGACCACGTCTTGCATCTCGGAGCCCAGAAGGGTTTATCCTCCGATCCCCTCCGGGACTGAATATTCGTCTAGAGGGTTGTTTTTTTTTTCGTAGCCCTCGAAACCCCGTTCGAGCGATAAATTCGAACGGTTATTCCATTTTTTCAGTAGTAATCCTGCGACAGGGATCGCTTTCATTTTTCTTTTTCGGGCTCCGAAATATCCATGTGACCCTCAATCTCTGGAGTCCTCAGCGTGGCCACTGTTGTGGATCGTGTTCGTGACCCAACGCGAATAGGGCTGTTCACGGTTCGAACATCGTGTCGAGCCAGCAGAGCGAGGCAAGGATCGAAGTGCGCAACGGGAGAGTACGAAGGGCTCGCCGCTAACAAAATTCCAATTGCCGTGAAAATTGTATTGGCCCGGGACTGCAAAAACGCGAACACTTTGACAGCTGAATTCGCTTGGCAATCAGTCGAGAGGCCTAATAATGGAGGCAAGTTCATCAGGTGCCATATTACAGAGGAGGTTCTAGCAAACAATGTCGACAGAACGGCATGCAGCCCCGATGAATCGATGAACGACCAAATCGTCATTTATACTTCGCCCTGCTTGCTTCGTACTGAAAATTCATGAATCTCTCGAGGAACTATCATTACATACGGATTTATGAGAATGTATTTCCGGCTGCGTTCAAATTTTCCGTCTGTGAATTATTTTTTTACTTCTAAGTTTACGAGTTTATCTGAACATTTGTTATTCTTTATACGCCTGAACATGAAAATGTATAAATGATAGCAAATCCATATATTCAGAATGTGATTCTCGAAAATGCGTTCGAATTTCTACGTGGACGAAAGAAAACGAATGGTTTAATTTGATTGATTTAATTCAATTTAATCTAAATTTAAAAAATCCCTAAACACAATGATCTTCAACATTCGAACGTGACACTGCCAAACGCTGGCCACCAATATTTAAATAAAGCATCAGAGACGCATCAGGGACCAGTCCATTTATTTCTAAGCGACCCTTTTCGTTTCATA
Source organism: Ophioninae sp. A BG-2022a (assembly GCA_030523105.1). NCBI lineage: Eukaryota > Metazoa > Arthropoda > Insecta > Hymenoptera > Ichneumonidae > Ophioninae sp. A BG-2022a. The sequence goes on along the minus strand of JAPYZI010000242.1, from coordinate 34,484 downwards.
TTTCCGCTATCGATGTTTTTCGTCAGTTTTATTGGACACGGTTGGTTAATATGTGATACAATTCCATTTTTTAAAATTGAGAACGCAGGATGTTCCGATAGCAGACGGAACATAGCAATTCCGCTTGTATGCATAAAGGATCCCTCGTGTTTTAAGATTCCATTGGACTAGGGTTGGATAAGTGAGGTGAAAAGATAGATGAAAAAGATATATAAAAAATATATTAATAAAAGGAATATAGCGAGGGAGGGGCGCTTCAGGAAGACACGAGCGTAGTCGTATCAATCGGTTGTTACATTGGCATTGGGAATTCGAAGGGTACAAAGACATTTCCCGGAACTATGTCGTCGTTTCACTCGTTCCAATGTAGCTCACGTACCCAAGAACATTTTACCTTACGTATGCACACGTCGCTCGTCTTTTCCTACCTCCGTCGTGTCTTTTTCTTTGCGTTTCTCTTTTATACTCGGTTGATCCGTTAGAAACGCTCGGTTTGACTTTCGGAGCACCCTCCAATAAGCTTCGATATTTTGAGTCAACAATTTGTACAATGGTTCGTCAAAATAAACAAAATCGAATGGAATGACGAAACTCTTGTCGATTGAAAATCAATATTGAGTTTTCCAATGATTGCTGATTATTTTATCGTTCAAATTAATATTTTACTATTATCTTGATCATGTAATACTTGCACATTTTTGTTACTACGTTAAACGGCTCTGTTTTTATAACTACGAAATTATTTATCCAATAATTCTCAAATAATTCGGGTGTTATGATTTCATCAAGAATTATCATCCTTCAATTTTTCAAGAGCTTTCGCGATTTTTCAATATCCATCCAGCTTGAATGAAGACATCAGATTTGTTTACTCGCTTATTGACAAACATCTTTCACAATTGTGACTACAGTCTTCCACACTGACGTTTCCTTTATAGGATATGGAGGTAGATTTGCAATTACCAAAATACAACGCGATTTTGACGATTTTCCACTCCGTCCACTCTGATCCAGGACTTTTTTTATGCACCTCAGGCATCATATACGCAGAGGAGAAAACTCCTTACCCCGGCGAAATAAATCCCTCGTGGATTCCATCATATCCTCGGAGAGTCACGTCTATTGAAAAATACCGATCGAACTTATATGGAACCTAATAGATCCAGCGATGAGTACTCGTTGAATTCAAATGGATTTCGAAGTGCGCATTTGTGTTGGCTTTTTTTTTTATTCTACGAGCTTTCTGTGGATCTTTTGTTGGGCAGCGTTATCGTCTCCCAACCATCATCCCTCAAAAATATATTCTCTTTGCATATAGAGCTTGGCCGGTATCAGCTGATATGTACTTAGATTCTGAGCATTGAAGTATTCAAGGCATTACAGTGCCCTTGATGATGCAGTAACAGAAAATGGCGTTACTATTGGACTGTATAAAATACTGGTCTCGGTTTTTTATATTTGTTTATTACACGATTTATCGATAATATTATAAGTGCTTCTCATTTCATGTACACCTTTATGGGCTTTTACGTTTCGAACCCAAACTTCCATGTTGCGGCTGCATTCGGGGTAATCTATAGAATACCGAATTTTTAAGGTATTTTATAATGTAATTATAAAATGTTTCATTATTATAAATCTAATTTTTTGTATAATATATTAAATTTATAATTATGCATTTTTAATATGCAATTTGTTTTCTTCACTTGTAAGATAATCCAAAAAGCTCTATCTTAAAAGTGAAGGAAATATTTGGGCTGATAGAGAATATATGGTTTCATTTTTTATGGAATTAATCGAAAGACTCACGAAATTACTTATACATTGATTTATGAATTTTCCGACTATTTTGGGTTAAGATATTGTCACAGCAGGATTTTCCGAGGTGTTTGTCCCGGGACTTGGACTCTTTCGTCTTTCTTATGTTGCCTATAAACTATAGAGGACTTTTGGCCGAGACGGTAGTCCTAAAGGGTACACGATGTGTCCGATACTTTTGCTCCCCAACCTTTTTCCTTTCACCCTAGCTATGGTATGTTCTTTTACCCCAATGCCCTCTCGGGACTCATATTTTACGGGAGGTCTCCGAGTGCCCAGGAGGGTGAAGAAGGTTAGCCTTGGTTTCTTGGCTGTCCATCTTTTCTCCACTCCCGTGGAGGATTCTATGGAAGTCTTGAAGATCCTGTCTCGTGGAAACATATAAGGCTGATTCGTTTCGTAAAGAACCCTATTTGGGTTCAATGGAGTCCATGAATTTTGGAACGGAAATTGGAGGTGGGAAGCTTGAATGGAAAGGACTTAAATTGGTGGACTTGAAACTTAAAAAAAGGTATATTACTCGCAAAAAGGGTTTTTGAAAGGAAAAGTTGATTTTGTATTATCAATAAATTATGAAAGGAAAGGATCAATAAAAATGATGGAAACCACAAAAGTTCGTTGTGCTCGTTTATAACACGAAGGGGATGAGGTTGCTTGGGTTTGCTTGATGTTTCTTTTTCTATTCAGCATGCACGGAAACCTCCGTTCTTTTGGCATGAAAATTATAAGACCGATTCTCGAAAAATATCGCGATGTAAATATTCACTAGTAAAGCCGGGTCAATATTTATTTCTTCCGGTATGCTTGTGGGCGACGCAAGTCTCGTCCTCACGTTCGATACAGATCCAGAAACTGCGATCAATCGAGATTACTTCGATCCTTGAAAAAATGTTCGAATCCCTTGGAAGTTCCCTTGGAAGGACCTATTATCGCAGCGTCAGCGAAAGAGCTTTCGGTGGTGACGAAAATCCAGGCCGGCTCCAAAATTATCGACTGGCCCTTAGGGGGTCTGGTACATGTTAGAACGTGCTATTACCACGGTCTATTTTTCACGAATTTTCTTAACCCAGAGTACGATCACGTATAATTTTGTAGATTCGATCCACGGGAAGTTCCGGTGGGGATGTTTATGGTTTCCTATATTGTTCGGATAGGATGTGGACCGCCGTGTCCTGGACCGCAGCACACGTAGGCAATAAAACAACATTTACGACCCGATGGCATCGCGATAGCGCTCTTTGTATACGTTCTATTTACATGGGGGAAGAGTGAAATGGTAGGATCGAGATTTACGCTGAATTCTGACCCGCTCCACCCTACTTAAGCTTTTTGGGGCTTTTGATTACCTGCGGAAACAAATGTCGTTTCAACTCGGCTTCCGTGGTTCTATCAGGGTATGCGGGTTCGTGATGATCCTTGTTGTTCGTTGAGGTAGTCGTAAATAACAAACGCAGAAATTAATTCCAATTTCTATTGAGAGAGTACATCAGTTTGGAGCACGGCAAAAAGGGCGAAGTTTGACAATTTTTTGTGGATGTGCAGTTGGTGAAATAAAAATTTCTTCTAGTGGCCTGCGTTCTACATATCTTCGAGAGTCTTTACAATTTTTTTCACCCGTTTATGTTACGGAATGGTGACGATGACAATTGATAAAGCGAGTCATCTTTGGTTGATGGTGTCCTGTACCATACCTCCGTCTCGCTTTAAGTTCAACAATTTTTGTTGGATACTCAGTTGATAAAATAAACATTTCTTTTAGTGCGTTTCATTCTACATATTTTAACGTATCTTTATCAATTTTTTGACTAGTTTTTGTTTCAAAATAACGGCGCTGACAATTCGTAAAGTGGCTCATGTTTGATTGACGGCATAATTCATTGTGCTTCTAGGTCGTGAATCCGTGAGTGCCCGCTGTCTGTCCACATGTAAGTTCAACCCTGCATATTATTATTAGTAAGCACATTTTGTAAAGTCACAAGCCGCTGCATAACGCACATTCTACATATTATAATGTATTTCCAATTACTGAACCGTATTGCCAATCAAAACGAAATCGAGTCTGCCGTATCGGACGGTCCAGCTATGACTTTAGGAAATGGGATATCGAATATTGTCTATATATAACTCCGGAACATTATTCGAAACAAATTGATAGAGGTGAGCATTGCGATCGTGAATCAACTTACACAGTAGTGTGCCGAAATATCACAATCCTGCAAAATATAATGACAGTTTTCGCGTTTTCGTGCATGTTAACCGAAAATTATACGTGGAAAAATATCAGATGAAGGCATGAGACTGAAAACGAAACTTTCGCAGTTATATGTTCACCTCAAATGGCTAGTGGTAATTTCATCCGTATGTTCATCGATCTCGACGTTCTCGTAATCGATTATTGAACATCCGTACTTTTATTCAACTTGATGATGAGTTGCTCGTCATTGTTTAAAAACTTTTTATTAATTTATTTACATTTTGGCTTTTCTTAATTATCTATATCAAAACAAATCTGACGGTTTCCTGTGAAGTTTCTTAAATTGATCATTAGTTATATAAATATCCTATCTGATCAGTATAGTTTTATTGTTCTTTATTTTTAAAGCCTGGCAATCCTTCAATTTGCAAAGTGCGCACGCTTGATCCAAACGACTCCAAAAGCTTTGCCTCATTGTTCTACGATTATGTAGTGTACTGGTCGGTGCAGCTTGAGAATTTAAACGAAAGGATACAGTCGGAGGGAGGGTACGGTGAAAACAGACAGAATCACAAAAAAACATTGGCGGATTGTTTATCCAATCGGATTCAAGGCCGCGTCTCCTCTTCAATCCTAACGAATTGGATGAGCATTGAACACCGAGAATTTTTATGCTTTCGTTTTCATATCCATACCCTTGTCACCCACCACCCCTATTCCTGGAACAGTGGTTTTCGCGTTTTACTAGCAAAGTTTATTGCACGACCAACCCCCACTATTCGGATAGGTGATCGAAGACGTACGTTTTTCCGCTCATCCGTGTTTCCACTTCCGGTTGCCTGGTGCGTCTGACACGCATTGTCCATATCTACTCCGGACGTATTTTTATTCTCGACGTATTTTTCATTCCCTGCCAACCACTTCCGTCCTTGAGCTTTCACCCAATAAAAGCTCTAACCCCTTCGCTCACGACTCGCTTTCTTTTTTGCAATGAAAAATGATGATACGATATTTCGTCGAACTTGCCATCGTACGGGGTGTTTTCGTTTTCATTGCCCGTCCTTTTTTTGCTCGTAAGAGTAAAATTAAGTTTTCCATTTTATTCGCGAGTCTTGCTGTGATAAAAGTGTTTTCACGTCGTTGTCGCGACGCTGGACGTTGTTGCTTTAATTTATCTTCATATTTCATAGCCTCTTTTTGCCTTCGTCAACGAAAGGGCGCTTTATCGATCCATCGTTTTTTACGAACCCCGTCGAAAGGGGTCGCATGAATGCGCGAAAAAAAAGAAGTACAAAAAAAATACAGTTTCATACACTGCGACACGAGCGTATCGTTCTTTTTCGCTAGTCCGATCTATTGTGGTCCATTGTTGGTCGCGAGAACGAAATTTTCCCTGGTCATACCGGATTATCCGGTCAGAAGGTACTCATTGTTCGTTGACTCGTTTCACCAGCCTCCTCGAATTGTTGGTGTTGAAAGGTTCAACTGAACGCTTTTCAAAGAGCTCACCAATTTTGCGTAGTCTTTTATCTCAATGTACGAATCGTTTGTTAAATGCAGTCTTATCGCTACTCTCTCTCTCTCTCTCCAATGGCTCGATTAAGTTCGTCTGTAAAGAAAGATTCAACATAGGTATGGTGTGAGAATGGTAGACTATTGATGAATTTACGAATGCAATGATAAAGTTGGGTATTCTTGTTCAACGTAATAAAGTTTGGTCGTCACCGTCGTGGTTATTTTATTTTTATGTATTTTTTATTCGTTAAAATAAATTCTGTACGAGGTTAAAAGAACATTTGGACATTTTCAAAGAATTGGTCACTTACTTTCAAAATTATTTCTCCTAAATAATCCTGATTTTGAAATTACAACGAGAGATGATTCAGACTTTTTTTTCTCTATCCCAGACATTGGCATTTTGGTTCTTTACCATACATTTGTTTCGTTTTTTCATGATTAGCGGTAACAAACATGCCTCGAGAAAAAACGTGTTCCTCAAATCATTCTGAGATTCATATGTCAAGCAGTCTTTATTGCTTGAATTCGAAATCCGCATAAAAATATCATTTTTTCAAATAGGCAACAATTCTTATCTACTTTTCTGGCATAACGATCTTCACGATAACGAAGAATAGCCATTATCAGTCAGGCACGTTTATAAAGCATTAAATTAGCAGTGGCATGCCCGAGAATATTTGTTCAGCAACGATTTTCCCCTAGCGAACAATCTACACGAAACTTTTTCTTCCCTTTGCCTTTCGTTTCTTTACTCCCGAAGAACGACCCTCCAAGCCGTCCAGAGGGCGAAGAAAATATATTTTTACAATTAGCGGGCGAAGTTGAAGGACCGAGAGAAGAAAAACTTTTATTTTTGCAAACATGTATTATCAGGTATCTCCCGTTACCCAGAACCACCATCGTACGTTATCACGCTTGACCTTGTTTTAACCTCTCGCACGAACTCTTTTTTTTTTCATAATTTCCTCTTCCTTCCACCTGGGAATTTTTTTCGCCGTTCATACTCTCGACCTAAAGCATCTCGTTTTCAGCCCACGATCATCCCTGTTGGAGTCCCATCAGGGTGGATCCTTCCGAAGCGGAATGTCAGGAATTGGCGATTGAGGTCGCACCAGGAATCTCTTCCCATAATTCAGGGATTACAACTTGAATTCTTTATTAAACAAAGGGTTTTTGCGTTTCGACAGGGCTCTGTCACTCGTTCACAGGATCATTTTGAGGGCGCACGGAGGACGCCAAGTTCGTTGGTTCCTGGACAATGATTTCGATATTTCAGCACTTTTCATCCCCCACTTTAGCCCCTCAATCTCCATTATGCGTTCGTCCTTTTTTTTGTTCCTTTTTAATATTTCGGTACTTTATCTTTTTTTTTATATCGATCGCTTTCGACGTTGGCCCATTTCCATTTCTCTGGAGGTCAAGTAACGAACCCTAGAAGGCATCCCCATTTCCCCTTGAGAGAATCTCTGCAGCGGCCGCTTAAATATTCAAGTGCAATCGACGGAGGTTTGCGAGGTTTTTCCGGAGTTTTCGAGCTTCCGCTAATCGCGCAGACAGAATCCCCGTTGCAGTGTCAACCCATCCGTGAACACTTTTTCAGATGTCCCCGTCCGCTAGTTACGTTTTCGCCCTCGTTCCCAGCCCTACTTTCATTTCGCTCAAATTAATGCTCCCGAGAATCCTCCCCAAGGAACTTCGATATCTTCTCCTTCCGAGACTTTTTTTTTCATTCAAATGTCTCTCGCGTTTCTTCAAGTTTTCTTTTTTTTATTCGCTTGAACGTTTCCGGTCTCAGGCGCCCTTTCCGCGTCGCAAAAACACTTTTCGAAAGTGTACGTACTTCTGATATTTTTCGGTTGGTAAATATAATATTTCCGTTTCCTTTTATTGGCATGGAACGACGCATTGAAATATTCAAAAACCTCGAATTTTTCAAACTCGGTCAATATATTTTAATCGTTTTTAAATTTAGCTCGGAGAAAAGCCGTTGATCTTCCTTCTCTAAATAATATCAGGCTCTAGCCTAGCTTTCATCCCGGCGTAGGATTGCAATAACATTTTTATTTTAATTAATTTAACATGACCAAGCTTTGTTAAATTATCGCATAAAAAATATTACTAGAAAAAAATTGTATGTTTCACGTTATTTTGTTTCGATATTATTCACATATTTTGAAGAAATAAAGTTTTAAAAAACTCTATTGTAATGTTTTAACATTACGAATCGGAATAAAGGTTTCAAATATCGTTTACGTTCCGAAATGTGCAAGTAATCGTTGACATTCTTTTTAATTCTTTGAATACTGATTTTTATCACTTTTTCATAGTCTACGATATTCTAAGTAACCGAAGCTTTGAAATTTCGTTTTCCAAAAGTTGTAGACTAGTTTAAAAAAAAGCAAAACAGTTTGGGAAGCCTGTTTGCCTCTACGAGGATAATTTTTGGGGCTTTAGCTTCCGGGGGAAGAACTAGAAGGTTTGAGGTTCAGTACCCGCGAAAAGTTGGATCCTCGGTGACCAAGGCTGAACCCAGGTCGTAGCACGTTGAATTTATACGTAGTCGAGGATTTCCCGTATGAAGGGGGAAAATTAACGAACCACTGGTACCCCCAGGCGTCTCTTTCGCTTGCTGCTGATGCTCGGTCACCCACACTCTCACGGCCCTTTCCTCCCCCCACGCCCGTCTCTCATCCTCTGTCTTCTTCCCTATTTTCGCTACCCAGTCCACTTTTACGAACGGCGAGAGCGAAATCAATTTATTGCGAGCTTGCATCAGTGAACTGACTCCAGTGGGCAGCAAAGTGCGAGAGCGAGATGACGGGACAACACCGCCGGAAAAAAAATTTGCTGTACGAACAAAGACTGAAAATTGCATAAATTAACTTTTCTCCTATAATTATTCTTCCTCCTCTCGTCCAATAATTAAATTCATTACTTCCTCTAGTTCTGTCGATTGAATTTACCTTCTATGTATGCCAGGGTCCGAAGCCGCGAACATCTTTTTTGGGCTTCAGTTGGATCGGCTTTAATTTCATAAAATGATCGCGATTTATTTCGTCCGTCATATTTCAGTCGTTACTTAATTCTCAATTATTCAACTTGGTAATAAACAAACATTGCATTCTGTAAATAATGTAAGCTTGAAAATAAAATACAGTTTGTGGTTACAAATTATCCATGATAACTTGATGTATTGCTGGATGGATGTTGGAAAATCGCCGGAATTCTTGAAAGTTTGAGGAATGACAGTTCTTGATAGAATAATAATACATGAATTAGTTTCGTATTTGTCACTTGATAATTTAGTAGTTGTACATAAAAGGAATTTGAAAACTTTTGATCAAGCGATTTATTGTGCTAAGTTTCAAGTAAATAGGCTTCGTTGTCGCGCTTAGCAGTCAATTTATAAAATAGTGAAATAGTTACCTCCAACATTGAATTAATTAGCAATTACAGGAAAATTCAATATATATATATAGCCATTGAGTTTGTAATTTGGGTAATTCCTGATAATAATAAGATGATCAGAACGTATCAACAAAATTTTTAAAAAATTCGGGAAGTATGAACAAATCTACAGTCGTTGATAAAACCTCAGTCAAGCAAATGGCGATATTGTCGAAATTGACTTCATTTATTATTGAAGGTAGAAACATTTCTAAGTGATAATGTATTGTTAAACTAGCTATTACTAAGGCTAAATATGTACGACGCAATCTTGTCTAGTTAATCCAGGAATCCTACATTTCGGACTAACTTTTTACCTCATAATCCTTCCAGTAATGCCTTGAAAATGGTAGAAAACTATTATTTTAAAAATTGCAGTTGCCTCGGTGGCGGTCTGACGAGTGGTACGAGTCAACATCTGCAAAGGAAACATTTCGTTTGCTAAAAGCAATATACTCATTTAGTAGCTTTTCTCTCCTTAAGTTGCCGGGATAATATGCCCGAGCCTCGCGCACCGTTTCAACCTTCCTTTACTACGCTTCTAGCCGCTGGCGTCATCTTTAATTTTAACGTGAGTTCGCTGGAGCTGAAACACCTAAGAGAAACGTAAAACGTGCTAGAAACGACCGAATAGCGAGCAAAGATACTTCTCACCCTCTTGCCAACTGTCATTGAACACTCTTCAATTTTTTGTTCGTTCCTTCCCTTCTCCGTTTAATCGCGTATCGTTAAATTCTTCAATTTAAATTCTCGCTAGAAAGAGGTCCGAAAATTCTTCATGATTCTTCGACGATAAGCTTGCAGAAATGCTGAAAGAGTCAATTTGTTATCACGATTTTAATTACGCACTTTTTACCCGTTATGAACAAAAAAGCTCGCGTGCTGATTTTTTTGTTCATTTTGGGTACTTCAAGTACTTGAAAAATTGTTGGGTAGAAGTACCCTCCATTTTCCATTACTTTAACGTGTACTTTTGCACGGCGCGAAGACACGCCGAGCACGTCGTTCAACAATGATGAGTTTCTTTTTCCAGATTTAATCTTAGCGAAGAGCGAGATGCGGGGGTGCAAAGCTCGTCATAGCGTGGTTACGTTCCCGCTGTAGGTGGGCACCGGGAATGATGGGAGGAGGGAAAAATGCGAGACCTTCCAAGGCAGCACTCTCAATAATCTCGGGGATAAAATCTCCGACAAAGTGAGGAAAAAACGGAGAATAGAGAGAGAAGACGGTCACAGGGAATGAAAATACGAGGAATGTTGCAGGGGTCCGATGGGTAGATGGTACGAGTATACTGGGTGAACAGTATTTCGACGTTCAAAGGAGTCATTGCGGAGATTATTTGATAGGAATTAAACCCCATCAACTAGGGATCGATATCGAGGGTACAAATAATTAAACAAAAAGTGTAAAACGCAAAAAAAAATTGTAAAAATGCTTCACTCTGAATATTGGATTGATACTTTTTTTAAAGTTGGAGAATGAACGATGGAATTTAAAAAAATGCATGTTGAAATTAACATAATCTCAGAAATAACAGTGCTGCTCTTTAAGATTGTTTATTTTTCAAACCAAATTTCGGGCACGCATTTTTAAAAATGTCATCATTCGTGTATCAGTTTTGAGAAAAGTATCAATTAAATATTCAGCATTCGGCATCTCTTTGAATTATTCGTTTTTGCTGAGAAGTCTGAAAATTTATAAAAATCGTAAAAATATAATAAATCGTTAATTATATCTCGAATTTTTATGGCCCTGTAGGTATCATAACTGAATTTTAATTCTTAGTTAAATGCGCTTCATTTGATTCGCATAACCTTTAGAATGATGCTCTTAGAGGAGCAAGTCGAATTGTCGTAAGTCGCACCCTGTATATGCACTTTGTGTCTACACAATATGAACGTCCAGCTTTCGTGCTGTGATGGAACATCGAAAGATACACTCGCCCTCCTGTGGCTCCACTTTCCGCGAGATCGAGGCAACGGAGTGTACTTTATGTTGGTGAATGAAACTCATGTGCTGTAGATCGATGGGGGAATGCTTTCGTGCGTTCATCGCGTTCTATGGTGACAACAAACATCCAAGATGAAGTGTCTCATATCCGATCTACTTTTCCCTTTATTCGGAGTGTGACGAAGTATGTCCGCCACCAAGCAAGGATGAGCAAATTTCTCGTAACGTACTTTTGGAGACCACGAAGAACCTTCACTTTTATGACCGAATCAATTCTACGCTGAATGCCTCGGACTCACCCAATTGTTGTTTAAAATTGGAGTTATTGCGTTCGCTCCCTCCTTCAATTCGTCGATCTTCATTCTTGGAAATTCAATTAGGAAAAAGTACTTCAACGACGGTATTTTCAGGTCACTGAACATTAGAAAGAAGCGGCGGGTCGAATGCGTTGACGATTCTATTTGTGCATTTTAATTGCTCCAGTTGATATTGATTTTTTTTACATTTGAGTTATTCGATTCCGAAATATTTGTTTGAAACCAAATGATCTTCACACGACTCTGAGGCAACTCTTGAGACCTACTGGTTTTAAGGACCATTTGAATGTTATAAATATTAGAACTTTTTTTAATTTAAAGAAAAATATTAAAAAAAAAATTGTTACCAGATCAGCTTTTCACTTAAGTAGTCTTCAGCCAAACTTCGCGCAAGGGATTTTTGGGAAAATTAATGGGCGTAATAGCAATCAAATTGGGTCTTTCTTTTTTACTTATTTTATTATCATCTGGTAATATCTCGTTTTTGAATTATTCAGGTGTTTTATCGTGAGACTACCAACCTTATAGATATTTGTTTTTTAACGTGTTACTCAGCAGACAAAGCGAATTTTTGTGATTCGCGCTATTTGATTGACGTAGTTTCATTTAGGTTGATCAGTTTGATCGTCCGACGAGCCGTACGCGAATCCCGAACGTCGTACGATTTTGGCGTTGCGCAATTCGGACAACCCTCAATAGGCGGACCGATCGATCATACACATCATGAACATTTATGTACAGCTCGATTTCCTGGTTCAACGATTGATAGAAAATTATAGTGGGATTTCCCGGTTGGAGAAACACGCATTCCACGCGTGTTCAATTTGTGCGGTTTTACGGATTGATTTAGGGAGGAGGCAACACGAGCATTATTTAATGCTTGTTCTCTCGTGTGGACATCATCCATGTTCAACCAGTAATTGGTTTCCAGTGATCGTGGTTGATCGTTAATGGACGGTGGGTCTTTTGGGTATCGACGATAGTTAAATAGAACTGGAGACATCTTGGTGTGCGATATGAATTTGTTGTTGTATCGAACCTTTAAAGCTCGAAAATTTTCTCAAAAACATTTAATACGTTTGAATTCTGTGCCGTGAAAAATGCGGTAGAACAAAGTGTTACGTCCTAACCGGCAGATATCCATCTCGGTCAAGGAGAGCGATCACTTCCTTTACTCGTTTTTCGGACAATCCACGTTATATTAGGACAAGATGCCCTGTTTCCAGCCTAACCTTACGAAAAATTGCTCAGGATGGGCTAAAGAGGGCGACGTGCGTCGACAATTAAGCCCGCGACGACTCGCTCAAATCAAATCTGCTTTGGGACGTTCGTTATCGTTCGCTTGTCAAGAAGGCGCGAAAGCTTTTAACATTTTTATGCTCAGTGAACAAAAAAAAATCGGCAGGCTTGAAAAAATGTCCCGTAACGAATACTCCAGCCGAGTTCATCAGGGTAAACACCTCAGTTTGTGCGGGCATAGTTAACTTACACTGCGGTTGAAAGACGGCAGTAGACACGGTGCTCGAGAGCCGAACTTTCAGAAATGTAAAACAGAGCTTTCAGTCCCGTTGCTACTTAGTTCGTTAATGTTGTGAAGTACGTACGATAAATGACATTTTTGTTTACTTCCTTAAGTCCACATCATATATATATATATATATATACATAGATAGAAAATGGACACTGTGCCGGAGGCGCGTTGGTAGAATACTCGAGCTTTGGCGGTAGCTCGAGCTTACAGGAAATTGGAAACTGCAAGGGGCTCTTCGTTGCCAGCCGATTTTCCACTTTCGTTCACGCAGACCCGGCCGAGCCGAGCCCCGTTTCGCAGAAGCTTATGCTTAATGCTTGCAAGCGTATCGACGATTTAATTACCAGTTACGCGGTGAACCGAGTTGCCTCGAGGCGGTGTCCTCGTAATTACTGTTGTCTGGTTTCAGTTATCCTGATAATATGGGATTTTAGCCGACGGGGATGGAAAGCCTTCGAGGCGACGAACGAATTCGCACTTCCAATTCTGTATCACTGATACTGCACATATCAAATCGGAGCTGAGAGTTTATGTGGAGGCATCAAGATTTGCTCATCAGCACTTTGATTATGGTCCGTTCGATATACTAGTCGGTACACATTTTTATAGAGGAAGGTGGTTCGCAGTAATTCCGGTGTCTGAGCCCAATATAGGTTACCGTACTGTCCACTGATCAAGAAAAAACGACCCGTTGGCTACCCTCGTAACGATGAGTTACTGTAATGCACACGTGGAAGCGCATATGGTACGCCTTTATTCCAGAAGTCAAATTTACGTATCCGATCTAATATTTTCTCTTTGGACGGCGGGGCAGGGAGGGCAATGTTGGCCACGGGGGAGGAAAGGGAAAAAAAAGAGCAAGAGCGATGGAGAAAGAGAGAGTTCCATGAGCTTTGAGCTGGGCGGTTCGTAACGCAAACTTTCGAGGATTATCGGGTTTCCGAGCTTGCGGCAACGATCCCAGCACCTGTTTACTCTCCCCGGCTTTGGCTCCTATTTTATTCGTTGATCTTTGCCGATTTTCTGCTATTGACGTTTTTAGTCGTACCCTTGAACTTTGAATGCTTCGAAACATTTTCTTTTATTCACTTGATTAATATTGGCTATTATTATAATTATTGTTAGTGTTATTTTGCGTCAAAGTTATGATTGTAGATATTTTTTGTTTTTTTTTTTGAGTAGTTTTTATTTCACAATAAATGTTTTTAACAACATTTTTGAAATATTAAATAGAACTATCGTTTGAAGGGAAAATTCGACCAAAGTTTAAGTCACAAAAAATGGTACGGAAAAATGGACTTGTGGGATCGATAACTTTGGACGTTTGGCCAATTTTCAATGTCAATTTGTGTCATTGGCTCGATGGATGTGCTTGATAAGATTTTCAAGCTCTTTGGATCCCCTCTCTTTTGCAGTTTTAAACGCGCCGGCTGAGGTAAGCCGCGCACTCGAGTGCATCATAAATCGTGACTCGATAATGATCCACATTGGTGGCGTTGCTTGGGCAGGGTAGAAATATATCTGAGCTTGCACCACGACAGGAATAAAGTCGAGCTTTCGATGCATGCTCCGGCTATCGAGGAGACGGGAAAATACTTTCTCAGTCTTTTGCCACGATTTTCAAACGCCTCTCATACTTTCATCCCTATCTGACTCAGCCCTAACCCAACGATCCATCTACCCGTGCCCATAACGATTATTCATGCTTACCGCTTTTTGCTTTTCGCGAATTAAGTTCTTCGTCGTGACAGGAATGAAGCACACCTCGTTCACGATCGACTGAACTTTTCTTCAGAAAATTATCGCAAGCGGTAGAGGGGATGGAGAAAAACGACGGTGTCTACAAGTATCGAGCATTTGCGTGAGACTGTAACGAGTTTGCCTCCCCCATACATTTTCCATAATTAAGGGTTTTTAAAAAATCATTGAATATTAATATTCATAATAAAACGAGTTTTTATTTAATGTACCCAAAAAGTAATGTGCTAAACATTTTTTAATGTCATAAAACAAACATCGAAATCTTGGACTTGTGGATTAGAGTACCCCTTAAGAGTAATCCGGGTATTCCAAGGGAGAAACTCTTATATAGAAAAATTTCGAGAATTGCAGAATGAATATTATAAAATCGTCAAAATTATTGAAAATTTGAACAATGCTAATACTTGATAGAATAATAATGCATTAATTATTTGTAAACTTCGACTAAATAATTTAATAGCTATAAACATATGAATTCTGCAATTTTGCGAAAACAGCTTTCCTGAACGAAAATATTTAATCATCGAGATTTAATTAAATTTGATGGTATAATATTATCTCAGCAATTGTTAGTGCGATTATTGCTTTAATTAACCTACATATTTTTTAATGAATTACCAATTATTGGAAAATTCAATACATATTACATTTTTGGATAATTATTGTTAGTGATAAAATGATTATTTAATTAATCATGTTAATTAAATTCAAAAATTTACAATATTTTTTTGTTGGACAGTTGGGACAAATGTCCAGTCGCTGACAAAAACTCCGTTGATCACCAGTATCCTCGGATTTTATTTCGTTTATTCTTGAACGAAGACAATACAAATTTCTAAATATTAATTAACAATGAAATTAGTCGTTTATAAGCCCAAACAAGTACGAAAGTATGTTCCCTTGAATACCCACAATTTTTTCTTTTAGAACAATCTTTTTGTTCGATGAACCATCCAGGGATTAAATGCTCGAATTTTCACCCCTTTAATCCTTTAAATACTCTATTCTTTTTCCTCTTTTAAATTTGACTACAGAGCATAAATTTATAATAACAATAGCAATGGTGCCCGTTTTATCGGAATTCGTGACGCTTCGATGAGTGATCGTTTAGCGTTAGTTACGGTATACGAATTATGCAGCTCGGATTCCTTCCTGACGCATTTCATAAATACCACCCGCGTAATAATAAATGTGCCGTTATTTTAATATTTCTTTATGCGGTTGCGGTAGGAAAAGCACGTGCGGGGTAGCCTGGGCGTATCTCCGACGTGCTCTCGGAAAAAGGTGGCAAACCGTGTTGCTGAGTGAAAAGTGTGAGACAGACAAGGACAAAGCTTCAACCCTGTGCATGTTACTGTATTACATTTTTCTGCTTAATTAAAAAAACATGTCACCCATATTTTATTTTTTAAAAGTCGAGTGCAGAAAGCGTAAAAAATATGTAGGTTAATTAAATTAGATTGAAACAAAATCAATTGCGATCGCAACGAAATCGAGGAATTCGACGATGAAAAATACAATATTAAAGTATTGCGTGAAGGATATTAAAAAACCGAAAAATTCTTGAATCTTCAAAAAAATTATAGTTCTGGATACAATAATAGTATATAAATTGTTTCAGATAATTAGATAATTATTTTAAATAATTTAGTCATTAGAAACACGCGAAGTTATCCCGGTGAAAATTAACATTTATAAGTTTTAATTTATTATTATTTATTTACAACCTTAAACGTATTCGCGATAATCTAGACTCGTACTCTTAATTTGAAAAGAATTTTTTGTTTTTATATTTCGTTAAGTAGGACCTCCTTTTTCTGGTTCATCCGGCACATTCGAATTCCCGTGGGAGTTTGAAAAAGTGCGATAAAGCTTTTATGACGTTTCTAGTGATTTCCTCATAACCCAGTCATTTTTCTGCGGATATATACCTCCGGGGAATTGCCCATTACTTCTATTTCCATTTATTGAGAAAGAGAGGGAGAGAAAAAGTAGCGAGCGCGATGGAACAGATCAACTTTCAATCGAATTCTCAACTCCCACTGGCTCGGAATAAGAAATTCATACGGTCCTCGTGGATGGCGCGATCGTAAAAAAAAATACAACTTTGCTGGCTCCTGCGAGTCTTCGTAAATATTTCGATAAAAAAAAAAAACATTTTATTTTCTCTTTATCGTGCAGCAGCACGAGTTATTCAGAAAAGAACTGCAAGGAAACTCTGCGGGCCACGATTGTGAAAAATAGTTACGTGTTAAAAGTATGAGAAGTTTCGGCAGAGCTTGTTGACGACGTTGCAATCGCATTTTGTACGTAGCCTGCAAAATGTGGAAAGTTAAATTCTTTTTTTAATGAACCTCGCGTGTCAATTTGTATTCGACTGCTAATATTCGTCAATTTGTATTCGACTGCCAATACAATATTTTATCATAAATCATAACAGGATTGTACAAGGATTCCAACGTTCGTAGATATCGAAAATAAAAAAATATCGGACCTTCATCGTTCTGTTCTATTTGTTCATTCGAACTATATTTCAGCGATAAAAATTTATCAGCAGTTTCAAATACACGATACTTTTTTTCGATGAACATTTGTGTGCGATGAAGTGATCAGCCACGATGCGTCGAATCATCTAGAACTAGGTTAACAAGTGTTCTATTGTGTGAGAGCACGTGTCATTGAGAATCAACGGGAAGCACATTCGTAGTTTGGAGCACGAAACGTGCATGAGTCACCATCGCGATGAAGTAGATTTTATACAAGTCGCAAAAAAAAAAAAATAAATAAATAACACCACATCAAATAACAACCCTTTTTCTGAAAGGTTCGTTGATTGTATTTTTTAATCTCGTTTTTCTTTCCATGAGCTTTTATCTTTTTTTCCTTCGATGCTTTCCATCTATAATGGCCCCTTTCAAGAGGACGAGATCAGAAATACCACGCAATCTTATCCTGGACTTATACCGACACTTCCTGAACATGAAATTCCGACCCATTATCAATCAATACTTTTTGCATTATCGCAGATATTATTATAATTTTTCAATTTATTGACTGCTTCCTCACTGGTGCTCGTTGTTAGCGCTTCTTACCTGTCCCCTTCCTTTTCCTCGCTATTCAAATTTCCCCCACATTTCTTCTCTGTTCCGCCATCTTTCTTCCGCGTTCTACCATTTATTTTTCTTTCTGTAATACCCCACCATAAGCAAACCCTGATTGCGGCCACAGTCGACTTTCGCTACATTATACCGCATTTGCCAAGGGTACGGGGAAACTGTGGAAATCCCGTAACGGTATGGACGGCCATGTATTCTTTAGATTCCGTGGTGGACAGGCTTTTTGTTAAAGTATGAACACCAAGGCTTCAGAAAAATCAGCCTCCTGTTCACTGGTCGATGCACCAGCCAGAGCTCGGCTAAGCGGTCAGCGGTCACTGGTTTCAGCCTCTACCGACGCTGCTCAATTTCGGTGATCGCCCGACTCGCACTCCGACCGCCCAGCCATCAAGGTCGGTTCATTATTAAAGATATTTATAATCGAATGTAACGACATGATTACGTTTATTTTCTTTGTAACCTCCGTTTAATCGTCATTTTATTTAGCTCAATAATAAATAATATTAAAAAATCAAGACAATAAATTGAATAAGATTTACTAATAAAATTCAATAACAAATCCAATAATGAAGAATAAATTGTGATGGTAGATGAAAATGTTATGTTAATTACATACCCAAATGAACGAAACTGACGTTAGCAATCTTATTTTCAAAAATCCCATCACTAAATGATAAGAATATTATTTAGCAAATGCTATCGTGAAATTTTACCAACTGAAATAAAATCGTGAAAAACCGATATTTTGAAAGTAACCTATGGGTACAGACGAAAACGTGAAAATAAAAATAAAAAAGCGAAATGAAGCTGGCTCTCTCCCCTTCAGAGCCCCGTTTGGTAAATTGGTTTAACGATTTTTTTTTCGCTAGGGTATTCGATTTTTCGTCCGGATAAAATATTTTATCGGGTGCCTGACACTTCTGCGCAAGGCTGTATATTTTTTTTGAATACCCGTTGTACACGCTGCAATTTGTTTGGCGATGAACAACACGAGTGGCACATTCGCGGTGACGTGAGAATTTCCATTGAAATTACTTCACGGAAAAACTTGTTATTGACTCGCTGTATAATTTTATTCGTTGGATGTTTGATAAAGATTATTAAAAAAAAACAACTTATCTTCTGAGAGCCTTTGTGAATTTGGTCTATCGTTGATCGTAAGTATTTTCTTTATTTTCACGGCTCACACGTCACCGCAGGAATTGCTCGAGGGGTATCAAGAGGTTGATTAAGGGTTGCCGAGCGAGAACTGGGAGAAGGATTGCTTGCTCTATACGCTTAAATCATCCAGCTTTCATGGATATTACGTTTCACCACGTTCCACCAGTGTGAAACGTCCAATGAGAAGTTTCCACCACCTCTGTCACACGTGCACGCGTTGGGAGAATTCCCCGAATTTCTCCATCGTTTAAACCCCCTTATTCGTTACATTTATTATAGCTAGCTCGATGATTGGCTGGTTACAGTTTCGTCACAGTTTTGGAGCCCGTTTTTTTTTCACCGGAAATTTCATCAACGTATCATTTCTACGTTTCATCCATTTATTTCAAAGGATTAAGCGTAAAAGTACAAGATCGCCAGGTGACGAATATAATATATTTATATATAATTTATTCGTTGAAATGGATATTTCGCGAAAAGAGGGCTTTCAACGTTAACTTCGTATATTTGAAAATGGCCATTGGACATTTTTCGAAGTTTGATGGTGGCGATCAGCTGGAAAGTAGGATACGCTCTAACTGAAAAATGACTTGATTTGCACTTTACGCAAATGTGAACGATTTTCGAAATATTATTTCAATCGATTTTTTAAAGAAAATATATGTAAGTTATTAATTGTTATTACTTTGTTATTATTAACCCAGTTACTGAACCGTTGAATTACAATTAATACAATCAAGTTTGATTGTGCACAAATCTTTTTCGAATTAATTTTTAAAGTTGCTCGTCATAAATTTAAAAGAAGGGAGTATATAATCATTCGAAAATACTTTGCGTGAAGCAGTGCTGACTTGATGGCGGGAATACCCTAAATCCTTTTTACGGTAAAGAAACCAATAGCCGTATGTATTGTAAAATAAGTACAGCGCTATTCAATATTAATTCGAATATTTGTAATTTGCGGTCACAAGGCAGCATTCTCTCGAATTATTAATTCATTCTAATAATAATATTGTTCCACGCAAGTAAGAGCGAATTCCAAAATTATATTCAATTATGTACTGAACAACATCTCACTTCTGCCAACACTTTTTTAAAACTATTATTATCCCCCTTTTTGAAAGCTCACAAGCTCCGTATTCTTTTTCCAAAGATTACCATCTCGATGGTCTCGGGTACAGGATGTACCGTTTCAGGCTCGAGGTGTCAGACGTCAAGGTGTTAACGAGAATCGGTCTGGCTGTGGGTATCTCAGGAATTTGTAACTGGGCGATAACGTAATCCATTGTCGCGCATATGGGCGTCGACATTCAGCTCCATCGTTTTCGTCCGTCATTCTTTTCGCGTGGGACTTTTTTTTCCTTCTCTCCATTGAATTTCGGATGTTAATTCGAGCTCACCATTTTGATCGGTAAGTGATAAAAAACGGAGGGTTCGAATTATTTACTGGGACTAGGTCTTTCAAAATCACGAAGGTGTCGACTTTTTCGGCGTTTCTGACACCCGTGGCCAAATCGGAGTCTTCAATGAAATTCCTCTTTCTCCTCCTTTTAAAACGTCAAGCCCATCCCCCTCCCCCCAACCGGATACGATGTTTTCGTTTTGTCACAACACTTCAATGAGAGCGTTTTCTGCCCGTGGCTCTTCTTTGTCACCTAGTTTATTTTGCATCTCAAAAAGATCAAACGGATTCTCCCAACCCCTGTATATTAACCAGGCTAAGAGATTTTCCCTCCGGGATAAAATTGTTTTAATTGCCGGGAACGAGAAAGCCTCGGGCGTCTTCCAACGGACAATCTCACATTTGTTGATCCCACCAAAACCCTGAAATCTCTGCAAAGCTTGAATGTAATTCTTTGAGCTTATACATTTTCTCCATGTTTCCATTTTATTTTTTTGCTCCGTACATTGCTCGCGAATGAGTCTTACCGGGGCCAGATTACGCGAGATAATTTACAGAAAAGCGGACTCACCCTCATGATCAAAAGCTCACATCGTCCCCTTGACGCTGAGAGAGCACGTTCAGTACCATGAGATGAAAGGGCTCTGGTCAATGTAGAAGGTATGCAGGCTAATCAATTTTATAAACACACACTTTTTACTCCACTTTTCGCACAAATACATCCACACCGACAACTTTTAACTGTTAAAGCAAAAAAGTTTTCAAAAAAAAGACTCTTTCTTTTTTTTCGATGTGGAAACAATTCGAGTACCCTAGCACTTTCACTTTCAAGGCTAACTTGATCCCGATTATTGATAGCTGATCGATGACACGTGTGTTCACAATGGGCTTCGCAACTAGTTCGAGTTTCTTCGTTCAATTCGATAGAAGTCGAAAACCGTTTCAGCTTTCACGAACTTTTCACAGGAATTTACCAACCCTCACTCAAGGACTGCAAAACTTTTTAGAAATCTTTCGATCGAGAATAGTGTTTCGATAATCCACAATCCCTCATTAATCTCCGAATTATGGGTAGAGATGAATAGAGAGAGCTTTTGAAAAAAAAAGTGTCCCGCGTATTTTCGAAAGCACGTTTGCGCGGGCAACCTTTAAATCTCGTGATATCCAATGGAGGACGGTAGACGTCGGTTTAGTTTGGTCGAGGTCAGAGCGATAACGCGAATATCGAGATTCGTTGTGAGGCCTTGGCCAAGCAGCCTCCGACTGGTTGCGGCACGTCAGCTACGCAACCTCGCAAGCTCCGTGGCCTCGAGCGGAGGGATTCTTCCACGCGCAAGCTCCCGCCGGTGGCGCGCGTCCTCGGCCTCGGCAAGCGCGCCAGGGACACCAGCGAAAGACCGCGAAGAAGAGAGAGCCGCTGGAGGAAAGTAGGCGCCCGAGAGAGCCAGAGGACGATGCGCTTGACGGATACGTAGAGCCGCTCAAGGAATGCGGGGCAAAGGGCGCCGCGGTGACCCTACGACGACCGCAAAATCTTACCGTTTCGGTGGCAAATTTTCACCCTCTTCTTGTAGACCCCCCGCTTTCAACAGGCGCCTCTGTACTTTCGAGCAAACGCCCGTTGATAACGCCCAGTAGGTCACCCAAACTGGGCTTCGACTTTTGACGCCTTCGCGCAACGACTATTAGTTTTATCAGCCACTCTTGTACCCTTGGGTAACGAAAACACAAAATGGACGAATCGTGGAGAAAAATGGAGAAGAATTACGATTATTGAAACTCATCAGACATTGATAAATCAAAATAAAATTGCAAGTACTGACATTACAGGCTTGAACTTTTCAGAATACAATCTTTTCAATGACTTTTCATTCGAGTGCGATATATGACAGAACGATTTTCCAAAAATTTCAACGATCGAATAATAAAGATTCTTGTGGAAAATATCATCTACGAAGAACCTTTTATTTTAGTCAGCATCTCGAAAGGTAGCTATATCAACCCTATTCCCCTAGCTGAATAAAACACGATTTTTTCACTCGATCCAATACATAATCCTGATAAACACCACCAAATTTCCATTTTAAATGATCATTTAATGAATATTAATCACCGTGTTTAATTAGAAAGAAAAAAAAAACGTTTACCATCCATCCCTTGGGCAGGAAAAACGTTAAGTGTCCCGCAATAATATTTTTTTAACATTTTTGCGATGTGTACTACTGATAATTTCCGAGGCTGAAAAGCTCGCTTGTCTGAGGAAAAAAGTGAGAATCGTTCGCAGCGTTGACAGAAATTATACAAACACAATGTACTCTAAACGAATAAAACAAGGCTTCTGTAAAAAAGTCGAGGTACAAAAATAGTAAAGTTTATCGTGGCAACAAAACACTCGAGGTATTATAAGTTCGTAAAGCAAATGTGCCTTGGCTTGCGGGTGAATTCGAGTACGCGAGTGTCGGTACGAAGTTTGCAACCTCGTGACGAGAAATGTTTCCACGCTCGTGCTCTTCGAAAAAACTTTTCATTAATTATTTGCGCAGCCAACGTTTCATAAACTTTGGAGCCTTCGCTAATGGATAGACAGGCGTGAAGCGGTCATCTCGGGTCTCGCAAAGCTTTCGAAAGCTCCATCCTCGGCATTGACCACACGGGTTTTTTTTGTTACGATCATAACATCCGAGTACTAGCTTCTCGAGTAAACTGTCACGTGATCGGATTTACCTCCTAGTGAAACCGTAAAGCGAGCTGTTTCTTTCATTAATTTAATTTGATCAATCTTTCGATATTTTTTTGTTATGTTTTTGAGAATATAAATAAAGCTCTATAATACATTTCCACAGCACATTTGTTTTTATACGTAGCAATTATCTGGTCAACGAAATTTTGAAGGATTTTCGAAAACTGTTCCGAGAAGCTGATGTAGACAACAAATAATGATAATTCTCCTATAGCACCAGCTGTGATTCAAGACATTTCGTTTTAACTAGGAAATGTGGCGTTTGAAAAAAGTGATACGACGTTATTCAGAAGAGATAACTTGGAAGTGAGAATGAAGTTGTCTTTGTATTTTTAGTGTAGAAAATCCACTAGAAGGCGGATATAAATAAAATGGATTTCTCACCAGTGCCAAGAATATAACGTATGTTCCTGGGGATGGGGTCATAAAAGCTTGGAGGGTTGTCGATGAAGCTTTTCGGTTAGTGAGAACTTCTCACGTCTGCTCCCGGGCTGGTGTAATAGGGGTGGGAAACAACGGAATGGGGAAGTGGGAGGGAATGGATCAACTACACGGTTTTCGGGCTGCTAAACTCCGAAATGTCGTTCACGTATTCAATAAATCTTATCGCTGATATCTTCGTGTGTACGAAGAAAGATTTGTTTCGGCCTGTAGTTGAGCTTTTCGGCGATACTCCCACTTTTCTTGTTCCCTTCTCACAATGTGTATTCCTCAACGCTTTGCTCACCCCTTCACTCTTCCCACTTCTTAACCGCGAAACTTTCTATAGTGGGGTGGAGCGAGGAGTGTGATGAAACTCCGGCTGCATATGAAAATTGATACGAATCGTGACTGAGCTTAAGGTTTTGAGCTTGGAGATTTGTTTCTCGTTTCCTCGACGAGATAAGAAAAATAAAAAACAATAAAAAAATTGTGAGACAAAGCTCGGGGTCGAAGTTTTATCAGCCTTCGAGGCGTTTTTGCGTGCCGCTGAAAAAGCTTCAAAGCCTTGAGCACATTTCATTGTTGACCTAAATCTCTCAAGCCTGCTACACCTAACTCTATTGGAGCATCAATATAGAATATGACTGACGGGAGGGAATTTATTTATTGTAAGGCCAACTGCACTACGAGTATAAAAAAAATCAGATCAGTGAAAAAGAAACTAATATTATGTTTCGGATATATTCTTTATTGCTATTAGATACATTCCAAAAATGGATTAATTTTTTGTTGTTTTATTGTTCATAACGTCGTTATAAATAAATAATGCTTTATTATTGTAATGAGTATTAAAGGATCATTTAAAAAGTATGATGCTTCAGATATATACTTAATTGATCGCGCTAAACGCTTAAGGTTTATTAAACCGAATTTAATAAATTTTAAGTATTTGATTTCCAATTTCAATTGCAGAAAGATTTTTATAACACTTATTTTACAGAACTTATTATAATACATTTATTTATAACATCACAGCTTTTTGGTTGCATCATAGTCTCATTGTATCAACGAATCAAAGAGTATAATTAAATATTTGTTAAAGTTAGGCAGTTAAGCGAAATCAAGTACCAACGTGATTATCATTACAATTACTTGAAATGGTAATATAATTTCCGTGGAAATTGAGTTGGAACTTAATGACTTATTTACTTGAAGGTAATGAATGAGGTTTTGCCTGGAGCTGCGTTCGCACGGATGCTGAAAATTTCGTTCGAGTTGATATTGAATATGGAATTTGACGTCACGTGGTCCTGAGCGTTGTGATGAAAGCAAGGTTTTCGGAACATTAAAAAAAAAATAAAGTAGGTTCACTTATCGTACGACGATCGAATAATTAGAAGTAAACTACGACGATGCACGAGGCATCAAGGCTACGTCAAAGTGAGTTGACATACAAGCTCATTAATGATAAACTTGCTGACATTCGGTATAGCATGTTCCAGCGATTTTCACTTCATAATAATCTTCAATATCGTATCAGCGTAATCAGCTCTATCCGAATTAGTATTAACTTGTGATTTCGATTGAGCCAATATGCTGTATGACGAGGGTCTGGCATACGGTCCAAAAACACCAATTCAACGGTTAATTACACAAGCTAAAGTAATTTCAATTACTAGAACTGTTTGAAGGGACCTAGCTTCATGTTTTTACCAACTGTATGCCAAATTTCAATAACTCATGTTTCTTTACAATTCTCCAATAAAACAGTACCTTTAACGTGATACGATTAAAAGTACTCTTTCTGATACGACTGAAAGCACCTTTTTAAGCAGTTCTCTATTACATTAAAATTTGTCACAAATTTTAAAAGTTATTAAAAAATTGTGGAGTCATGAATTCACAAGTATAGATCTCGTCATAAATGTTTTGCTTTAAATCTGGCTTATTTTATAATAAATTGACACTTACCGCTGTCAATTTTCCACTTTCAATAATAATTGAAGACAAATTTGAGCATATTGTCTTCTACTTGACCGAGGTTTTCTCAGTGACTGTATTTCCAACTGTTCAACAAACAAATTCTCAATTTTTATGTTTGATTAGTAGGTTAGCCGAATCAATCGCTTGATACTAAATCTTGATGTAATAGTTTCAGAAAAATTCTTGAAGAAATAATGTATTAATTATATCTATTAACTATAGCTATTATATCAAGAACTATCACTGGTTAAATATTCAAGAATTTAAGCATTTTTTTAAATTTTCATCCATTATACATTAACTAACCTAAAATGTCCGAAAAAATGGCATAACTTTTTCCAAACGAGTAATTGGAGAAACAGAAAATTCTTGCAGCACACAAAGGACTTTCCTGCCGAGGAAAAAAATACCTCTCTCCCTGACGAAACGGATCTGATAATTGAGAGTGGTTGCGATATTTTACGAGGATTGAAGAATGCCCAGTTTTCGTCACAGCCCAGATAAAAGAATACGAGAAAATTGCTCGCCGAGCAAGAGATACCGAATTAATTATAATTACCATTCACAACACATGTACCTGCAATTTTCGCATTTTTCAATCGTATCTTTTTTTTCCTTTTTTTTTTAATACTACGATCTCTAAAGGAGAGATATTGCGATGAAACAACGGAGGTTCCACCTCAGTCCGTACGTGCCTCTTTTAAAGCACTACAATCAAGAGCAAACAAGCCGGCGAGCTGCTCGGGCCACTATTGCCAGAGCGAAATCAAGCGTCTGGAAGCGCGGAATAAAATTACAGGATACCAGAGTCATGCCGACAATTCCGGGTATACAGCAGAGGCTTGGGATCTCAGGTACATGCACCTAATTGAAAGAACCAACTGGATTGTTTTGAGCTTGTTGCTTTTATCTAATGCAACAAAATAACGCAGTCTGAGGTCCGAGCGTAACGCAAAAAAAAAATACCAAAATAGCAGTCGGAGGTCAGGTCCGAGAGTAACGAAAAAAACAAAAAAAAAATCGTTTTCATCAACTCCACAGACGTTTTCCAAACATCAGTTGAAAATGCCAGACTTTTCCCTGAGTAAACAACAAATAAATATATATGTTTATATGTATATATAAATACAATAAATAAATGTGATAAATATTCTTCTTAACATACAACGTTTTTTAAATGGACTAAGAAATATAAAATAATTTTTCCTAACTCCATACAAATAGTAAGCCTATAAAACTTACCCGGAAATTTAGTGATACTGAATTTTTAATAGCTTTCATAGGTATTATTTGTACGATTAAAAACGAAAAATGCGGGGTCCATCCAATATATTTGTTAATATGATTGAAAGTACATACCACAAAAAGAACAGCGAAAAATGAATTTTTTCAAGACTTGACAGTAGGGTTCTCCCTCACGGGAAAGATCGAATCGTGTAAAATACTGGAGGATGACCGATGAACATTACCGACAAACTTGGAATTCTTCCAACTCGGGAGTTACTGTCGCATAGATTAATTGTCTGATTGGTACTGTGAGAATCCTTGAATTCTGCCTCGCCCTTGGATTATTCAACTTGGAGGCCATGGATATTGATTTGGCAAGGAATTTAAGGAAAGTTGGGGTGAGATATGAAAATGCGAATCCGTAACATGTCACGACCCTCGATAAATCAATTGGCTAGACAAAAGGGTGTGAAAAGATTGGTAATTCTAGGATAGGAACTATCAGAATTATTTAAAGATTCTAAAATTCTAAGATCGCAGCTGCCAGAAGTATCTATGGATATTTCTGGCAGTTGATAATTATCAGATAATTCATAAATATAGATCATTCCGACAAACGCCCTATTTGACTAGCATCGTTTTATTATTCTATTTTCTATTATTCAAGACTAATGAATTCTCAATTTGCCAAGTGCGCACACTTGACCCAACGAGTGCAAACCAAAGCCGAATTGGGATCTTTGATACTCCTATCGCTCAATTGCAAACTGAAAAATGCCGGTTTAACGCATAAAGTTGTAGCTATTACGATCCTCGTAAAGACGTACGATGTAACAATTTTGTCCTTTTTTCCAGCATGGTAAAAAAGGACAAAATTAGGCGACCAGCGGATTATTCGGGAGGAGTAAGGTGGAGGTGAACTGAGCTGTTGATACGATAGGAAAGCTCGTTAATTAACCGACTGTCGAAACACTGGAAGCTTTCCAAACGAGAGCTCTCACCACAGATTAATAGACAGCTGGCCAGGGGTGCAATTAGTTTTAGGGATAAACGCAAATGCGCCGGAGGGGTCGGCTTGAATTTTTTGGCGCCGTAAATCGAGAGCATTTACCTCGACAACTCTGACAATGATATTTCAGCCATTAATTTTTTTTATTGTAGGCACATTATTATTCTCTTCTGACAGTTGTGGTGGCTAATAGTAATTTCGGTTCTTCATTCTGCAAATATAAATTACGGAATTTTGTTATTTTACCGTTCTTTATTCTTGTAAATACGAGAATAGAAAATCCGTTTTCTCAAATTTTAGGGAATAAGTTTTCTTCTAGTGACAACAAGACAAGCGACAGTAATAATTATATTTCTGTAAATTAATTTCGTATATTTCAAAGTATCAGCCTCTTCCAACGCTGCTTAACTTCAGTAATTGTCCGGATCGCACTCGTATCGCCCATCAACCAGCGTTGATAATTGCTTTAAATTAAATTAATACACAAATGTTCCCTTTAATTAAATTATCACTTTAAATATATTGATTACATGAATTTATAATATTTCCGAAATATGCAGAACCTAAATTGGCAATTATTCAAATGAGGATCTTACCCCTGATTTTCGTGATTTCGATTGGTGTTGTTGCGGGACGAGGAGGCGAACACGTATAGATAAAAATGATCAGAACATCAATTCCCATAAAATATTTCATAGTCGATAGACGTGACACCGGAATTTTAGATACGCTCAAACTTGTATCCAAATTGAATTCTCGATCGCAAAATGAATTACCAGAATTCGCAAAATTGGAGTTTTACTGTTTTAATCGGCTTGATGTACAGTGACGTTCTGGTTGCATGAACCTGATTTGTGGTGTCTCTAACAAAGCAATTTGCTCGGACAAATGAAGCGTCGTGCGTCTAGGATCGCGGACGAAGGGTGGAGCAGGGAAGGGCTGGCGAACGTGAACTAGAGGATCTCATACCATTTCGCGGTAAACGGACAACCGCGGGGAAGAGAATGGGAAACTTTGGTTGACAAGCCTGGAGCATTTCCTCCCACATTCGCGTTCATTTCGAGAGTCTACTGGCCTCACATATTGCAGGAATACACGAAAGGATGTCTGCTAGCGCGTTTGCACGAAGCGCTGACAATATCCCATGGGTAACCTTTTCCTTTTGTTACCTCGTTGTCCACCCCCTTCGATGCTTAGCTGTCATGTAAAACGTGTAAGCGAAAACACGATGAAAACGCTCGTTTCAATCGTTTAATTCTCACTGGCTTTAAGGAGTCATATTTGAATAAATTGTTTATTGCTCCCCTTTAAAATTTTAAATCTTAAAAATATTGGGTATACATTGTATCCAGACATTCGAAAATTAAAAAAGGTTGATCCACGAGACACATGGAAACACTTTTTTTTCCGCAGTGTTGATAAACTCGCAGGCAACGTTTCCCAGTCGCTGGTTTTCTAAATCTATCTTTTGATAAAAATTGAAAAGTTCAATATTTATTGGTACTCGGATAGTATATCAGTTCTCCGAAACTTATTGAATTGCGATTCCGCCGGAGCGTCGACACTCGATAGATATTGTTGCAAAAGTTGGTGCGTCTTCACCAGGGTTTGTGAGAAGTGCTCTCTCTTCCGAGCTGAGGTATATACTACGTACATATGTGATCGCGGCAGCGCTTGCGGAAGCGTCGGAAATTTGGTTCGCGCGTGCATAGGAAATGAACTTTTGGGTCTTATCGAAGTCCTACCTAATATAGTTGTGGTGAAAAACGCATTTTTTTTTCAATTTGCTAGATGCTTATGATTATAAGTCCAAAAAGACTGAACGAATAATCTGACCGTGTAATGATAAAAGCTGGTGATACTCTCCATTGAACATGGATGGGAGTTAGAGTAACTTGTGCTACTGCCCTTATTTGAACGACCCTGATGAACTCGATCAGGGTCGATCAAATTGTCCTCGTGCTGGCAGAAAGTCATTAGTAATAATGAATTTCTACCAGCGTGAGGGCAACGTGTATATCCCTTTTTTGAAAAATGTTTCAACTTTTTATGGGGAAAGCTGAAGATCTGCTTGTTTGATATCTCCTTCGTTATTGATTTTTGATCAGTTTCGTGTGAGTTAAATTGCTACGTCAGTGTGTATACATTAAGCGAAACTTTGTCATAGAAACGGACAGAACTGTGCGGTAGACTTAATATATTGATCATATAATTAGATAAAGACCATTGGAAGAGAACTTGAGTGGAGGGTGTGTTTTCTTCAATATTTCACGTCTTCAATATTTCTTATGGAAAAGTATGAGGGAAAGTATCCAGATATGAGGATAGCGAGTATTACGTAAGTATAATATGTTCAAAGTGTCCCTTTTCCTTATTCATACGTATATACTGATCGTATCGTAATAATGGCGATAACATTCACACGTTCCAAATTCACCATAGCCTCAGTCGTTTCGCTGGTTGAATCTCCGGTACAATAGCACGATCACCTGGTTCCTCGTGTATTCGCGCGGCCGTTTATATCCATCCTGTAGCTTTAACAACGTGGGCGTTCAGCTTGCTCTCCTTTCGTCCTTCCCTTTCGAAAGCAGCCAAGCTCGTTTCATCTCTGTTTCCCACATTCCGTGCGACTGCCTATCCACGCAGTATCGCTCTTCGCCACCAAAATGGGTACCAATTTCACGGGGCTTGCAGCCTACCTTTGTCTGCGAGCTCAGCGTTTTGCATGGAGTGCAGTGGAAAGCTCCATAGAAATTAATGATTGGGTCTATCATGACGAATCCACGCAACGTTGTTGCATTTATTCCAGTGTTGAAATTTAAGCCGGCAAAAAATATTGGGTCTGATCAGCCTTTTCTAGGCAATATCAGGTTGTAGTCGGGCTTCCACTGTGTAATTCATTCGCAATTGAACGGCTCTGATGTAGGTCCTGATCTGCCATTCCCTTTCTGAGAAACTGATCAGGAAGGGATGAAGGAAGAAGCGGCAAATGACTGTGGAAGCTGTAAGAAAAATATCGGAAGACATCGAGGAACAAACAAGGAAATTGAAAATTCAATTGCATTCTCAATTGCATTCTCCATTACATTGATATCTTCCATTGCAAATTTCGTGTTCAAATTCCAATGTTTAACTATTTGTGGACAAGCGGCTGACCCTTGGACCACTGGGGGTAAACCGTTGACTTTCTAGACTGGCGCAAATGCTGAGTACCTCAATGGTACAGAAAAACCAGACACCAAAATGTGTCCGGTTGACCTTTGGCAGCCAGTCACGATTCAGGCATTGTTAAAGTAAATATTATGATGGTGAAGCGGAGCATACGATTGCAATGTAATCATATTGTTACGCCCAATTATAATATCTTTGATGACGCAGAAAGTATTATTTAATAAGAGGTCGGGATTTCAAATTCAGGAAATGAACATGTTCCGGCCTGGAAAAGATTTTCTGATATTCCTAGTCTGTTCCATAAAGTTCTCGGTCAGGTAAATCCAAAGGAGCAAGCTAGACATAGACCATTTCAGGCCAAGTCATATTTCTTCACAAGCCGTGCCCCAAGCGTTCCTCTTGGACCTAAAGGTCCTTTTTGGAGGCAACTTCTACTCTTGGTTGTTCGAAACTTCCAGCCATTCTTTCAGCGCATGATCTTTAATGGGGGAGCTTCCAAGTAGCTGAATTTCATGTTGAACAGGTTCCGTTAGTTAGCGTCATCATCGAAACCTGGTCGATACCTTTTAGTCGACGATGCACAATCCTCCGCGCTCTTAGAGGGTTTTCACAGCTGGCGCACCGTCGCTGAGCTTGCGCCGGTAGGCGAGGACAATGATACGTCTCGTCAGCGTTTCCGGGTTGTATTCATTCGACTCGAGGTGTTAAGTCCATTCGTAGATGGCCTGTATTCCAACTGTGTTATCGATATTAACGAGCACCTGGTAAATACAAATTTCTACTTGCAATAGCAGCCGCTTAATGGGATGTATCTTTCCGGAAATTGTGGGTGATTAAATTAGTTTCGATTGGACGGCGAGAGATAATTCGTTCAGTGCACTCTGACAAAACGCCAGCTCTGATCTTGGGAAAGCTATTCTGACGAAGGACATGGTATATACGTATATTCGCTTCCCAGCCTCGTGGTTCCTTATCTGCGTGAACTATTTCATCAACTTTTTAATTTCCTCGCAAAAATAAAAAAAAGATTCATGAAATTCCATTATTTCTTTGATTTCCCATGATATTTTCTACCATTCTACAATCTTTTGTTATATTAGGGGTAGTAAAACTAAATCCATGATTTTTCCAATAGATGGCTTTAGTTATCCGTTTCTCGGGCTGTATAAGTCTAATCGGGTTACACTAGATAGTGTTAGAAAAATGAGATATCGTTCTAATCAAACTTTTGCGACAGCTTTGTGATTGGTTGACTCCAGAAAATACTGGATTTCTTTTTACTACATCTAATACCATTGTCTTCACTTTTCCTCGATTTACTACACTATTTTCTGTTTAAATTTTGAATCTCCGGGGGGTACAGGGAAATTGTCGAAAACGCGTATCGAAACCGTCTTTGTTGTGATAAACGAAACGAATATTCGGTACAATATCGATTCAACGTTTTGCGAATAAAAACAAATTTCATCATATCCCAGACGGATTGTTTCGCGGTTGAAAGAAATTGTTGCTGATGAGGTTACGTGAGCCAAGCTTGAATGAACAATTTTAACGAAGGGAATCCGAGTCTGAAGCACGTAGCCTTGGTAACCCGTCATAAGAACCGCTGAAAAAATGAGTCGAAAACAAAAAAGCTACGAGTACCCTCCTAAACTGAGGAATGAAATATTTCTCGAGGAAATTAAAATGCCAGACTGTATAGACCGCGAACAGAAGGATAGCAGCTACGGTGTTCCTTACTTTGCCAAGGATTTTTTCTTCCTATAGTTTTTTACCATTTGCCATTTCTTCTTCTCTTTCTTAGCTGTCTTTTGCTTCCACACCACGACGTATTTACATGACGAATACTACGAATACAGATAAATTCGAGAACATCATCTTCCTCCGACAATGCAAATAATAAATAACGCCAATGGGGAATTTTCAACATTTCGCAGTGCTGGCTTACGGAAGTGAAAATTGGCGTTAAGGTATTGTTCGATGAATGTTACATAGTTAATTAAATTCTTGAAGACTTCAGAAATTATTGTGATTGATAAAATAAGTGAATTTAATAAAAAACAATACATTGACCAAATACATGATTCTATCGATAAAACATTGATAAAATTTTAATTCAGAATACAATTTAAATAAAATAAAATAAATAAATTTAGATAAAATTAAATTTCATTTAAATATTGATCAAAAACATGATATACATGGATTATTTTAGAATTTGTTGCGACCAAATTTCGGACTTCCACCCGCCAATCACTGAACTTGGTGAGCCTGCCATATAATTAATCGTAACATTTTTTTTCTCCATCACGTGTGATGGAAGACATTTAGAGATGCCTTTCGCCGGTAGTCTGAAGCAGGTATTACGAGTTGTAAGCCTTGAAAATTCTCTTTGCGTAATTTACGAGGTCCACCTGTCCGCCGGAAGCGTCGTTAGATGATTGTGCCTGAGTTTTTAATTACGCGATTACGGATATCGACTCGATTCAATTACAGCGCTCGATGAATTATTCAACGATGCGGTTCTAATAGAAAAAAATTATTTCAGCGAGTGAAAATCAATACATCAATAAACAAAAAATTGTGCTTGATGCGTGAGAATTCAAGGCGACAAGAATTTGTGAAAACAATTTAATTGCTTTAATTATTGAGCTAGAAATTAATACAGGCAATAAATTTGGCATTGTGGAAAACTCCCCCCTTTGATCTACATGTAGACACTCACTATCGTGAGTAATCACTCGATAAAGCTTCGCAATTATCACTAATTAGCATATCGTTTGGGTTTTTGATATTTCATAGATTTTTTTTCTGTGGACGTTAATGCGGCACAAATGTAATATTACTACACAGATCAAAATTCATAAAGCATCGAAAATCCCAACTCGACGTACGGATAATTAGCGCTAATTACAAAGGTCTATCAATTGCCTATTCTCGCACGAGTACGGAATTACTCGTGATCCCAATTTTATAAATACGTAATATGTCACTACCATGACTGAATTTCATAATTAATAAAATGCTCGTGGAATATTTACTTTGAGCTAAACAGCTGGTGGCCATGGTAATTATGCATATGGCGAAGGGTTACTGCCAGAAGAATAACGAAACCAAAGAAATTCCTGTGTGGATTCGTTACGAGCGCAGCGTGGAGAAAAGATGCGCGTAGTTTCGTCGCAACGAAAACACACACTATGTACGTGCGTCAACCGATACTCACATTCATATAAGTAGTATATGCTTTCCGGGAAAACTATACGACATATCAATATGAATCCAACGCCATTATTTAAGTTAGGCACAAACCTTCTCCAAACACAACCATTGAATCTCTATAGTACATAAGAAGCTTAACCTACGACCTTTTGAAATTTCGCGATTTTTGAGATTTCGGAAAAGTGGCCGGGGTAGTCGAACATTTTTTTTCTGTATTAAAGGTCTTAACAGGTTTATGTAATCGAAAATTTTCTGCTGATTACGAATATCAACGAATTTTGGACGAAAGCACTGCACACAGCAAAAAAATCGTGATTTTAGAAGTTTTTCACAATTTTTTCATGGATATTTTGGGTTTTGGGGAAAATGAATGGTAGATTCGTACTCAGGGGATAAAATTACATCGAAATGGACCAATAAAAAAAATATTAAAAATCAAAATTTTTTTTCGATTTTTGGGAAAAATACGTTTTTTCACTAAATCATCGATAACTTTT
>JAPYZI010000241.1:0-89549 GCA_030523105.1 Ophioninae sp. A BG-2022a | reverse complement strand
TATGACTGTAGCTTCGGTCGCCGGGAATTTATTTTAAATTGTGTTTTTGGTACTTAGGCCTTATTACCCGACAGGCCTTATTGGCCGCACCTACCTTAATATTTGTTCAGACCCTTAAAACTATTTACTGATAAATAATTAAATGTTCCTTACACAATTCTATGATTGTTTACCAACGTACATACACTGTATACCTACGAAAGTAATTTAGTACCAGATTTCGAAGCAATTTTACACTTAAAATATTGTACACCACGCGAAATATCGTAAGCGTTTCTTCGCTGGCAATAATTTTGTTATGCATTATTACAAACCGTTTACTAGCGAGCCTTGCGACAAAAATATTCTCACAAAATGATTAGCGCCACATATAAATAAATAGAATCAAAAACTGCGGACCAACCGGAATTGCATAGGACCAGTCCGGTGTATTACCACCTGGACTCTACCGACTCTACCGGTGTTCCGTTATCACTGTACATCGCGGCATCAGTGATACAGCACTGGGAAGGCCAGTGTGGGTCACGCATTGCTAGGAGAACGGTGGCGCTTCAATACGCATACGTTGAACGACAACAGCTGGTTCCTATAACCTCACTTTTTTCCGAACACTCTCTTAGTGATCTCCGCTATTCATACGATGCTTTCGCTCGTATTTGTTATTCTATTATAGTTTTAGTCATACTGTTTGACAGAGGAGTTTGTGGTGAGCTTTGATATACGTTTATCAAGAAATCCAGAATGGGCAATCAACTGGTCGGTATTGCGCCGAGTCAAATATTCCCGGTGGAGCATTATTTGACAGATCACAGTGACTTGTTCTTTGACGTCAAGTATGTATATCAACAGTGTGAAAAAACTTCGTTTCGTCTGTTTTTTGTTATTTGTATCCGCAAATTATGATCTCAATACCGATGTGCTCGTACAGTTTGGGGAGCACCAGATTCTTTAAAGTTGCTAGGGCGCGCAGCCAAGAAGGTCTCATTGTTGTCAAGGTTTTTGCTATCCACGATCCAACTTTGCCACTCTCCACGTATAAGGACAAATTGGAAGAAATCCGCTCAAAGTTGGCCTCCGCTGTCAACTGTTTACCCTTTCAGCGCTCCATTGTGAGTAACTGCTTTACTGAACACGGTTTATAATTGCGCAATTGCACTTAATCATGACTCTGTTCTTTTTGTTTACTGTTCAAGCTCGCGGAGAAAGCTGGCTTTATCATGCGTGAATATGTCAAGTACTCCTTGTACGACAGAATTAGTACTAGGCCCTTTCTGTCTAGCATAGAAAAAAAATGGATCACATTTCAAGTTCTGTATGCGCTTCATCAAGCTCATAAGGTAAGGCAGGCCTTCTTATCTCTTTTATTTCTTAATCTTTTTATTATTTCTCCATGTTTGTTCGTAACAAAATTGATTCATCTACTCAAAGTTAAACTAGATACTTGTGTTTCAATGTGTAAATCCTACAGGGTGTGATTTATTTTATTTTATTTCAAGGATGTACATTTGAGAGTTTTTAATTCTAGCTGAATTTGTCTAAAACTTTACTTCCTGTGCCTTTCTAATGGATAAACCTATTCAAAAGCAATGAGTGTTTCACTCTCCACGTATGATTGATTTGTCACAACCTTTTGTAACTCAGTTAGCTGAATTTCATATGCAACATCCACATTTTTTGGCAACAATAACATGATGTGTTCATATAACTTTGATAATTACAGTTCGGTGTATGCCATGGGGATATCAAACTGGAAAACATTATGATAACGAGCTGGAATTGGGTACTATTGACCGACTTTGCTAGTTACAAACCTACCTATTTACCCGAGGACAATCCTGCCGATTTTTCATATTTCTTCGATACATCACGGAGAAGGTAATCAATTGTCTGATATTTAACTGGTTGTTCTCAATTTAAACGAGAGACCACACAGATGAGGTATTTGCTTTCAGAACGTGTTACATTGCTCCCGAAAGATTTGTCAAAACGCTTTCGTCGGAGCTGAGCAATACAATGTTACTTCCTGAGCAAGAGCTTAAGACTGGAGACTTGCATCCGTCAATGGATATTTTTTCCGCCGGTTGCGCCTTGACGGAACTGTACAACGAGGGTCATCCACCGTTTGACTTTTCCCAACTCTTAGGTTAGTAAATAATGAGTATATTTTGTGGAACTAATAAGTTTTCAAATTCACTCAAGACGTCATAACGCTGAGTCTACTTTCTTCATTCTTTGCACCATGCATTTGTATACTTCAATGACCTTTGAACGTTGCTATGTTATTCAAGCTTACAGAAACAGCGAGTATTCAGCAAGCAAGCATCTCGACAAAATTGACGACCCTGGTATTCAAGAATTACTGGCGTCTATGCTAGAGAGGAATCCGTTAAACAGAAAGAGCGCCGAAATTTACCTTTCGCAAGCAAGAGGCAAAGTGTTCCCGGAATACTTTTATTCGTTCTTACAATCGTATATGCTGATATTCTCGGCCGCACCAATACTCTCGCCGGATGAGAAGATAAATCGTCTCAAGAAGGATATCGGCAATATAATTAATATCTTGAGAGCCGAAGTGGCCGTCAGTAGGAAAAGTTCGAGCGAGGCTGACAAGACGGAAAGCGTAAAAAATAACGACAAATTTCCCAATGTCGGAGCAACCAAGGATGATTCCGGCGTGAGTGAGCTCAACACAATTGTGGAGGTCGACAGCGATCAAAGTTCGGAAAGATGCGATTTGCATAATGCCGATGCGAAAGATGGAACGGAAACTTCATTGAAAACTGACAACACAAAGGGCGCCAATGTGACGGCTCTCAAAGAACATCCCGTCGAGAGCACGATCAATGATGATCAAGAGAATGCCAAGGTGAAGGGCACAAATGAGAAGGTTAACGATGACGACGACGAGGAATCGAAATCCGAGAAACTCGATGGCCTCATCATAATTACACAACTCGTAACATCTTGTATCCGCGGGCTTCATCATTCTCAATCGAAACTGCAGAGCCTCGAGATTCTGCTAGAATTAGCCGAAAACACGTCCGACGAAACGATACTTGACAGAATATTGCCGTATATCGTGAGTACTAAGAAAAAGAGAGACAGATATAATTCTTATCAACCGTTTTAGCCATTCCTAATGGATATATATTTATAAAGGTACATATTTGGCAAAAAGACACTAAAATGGAAATTGTGATCATCGCAAAACTATAAGGTAGTTTTCTACTTTCCAGGATTGCAAAATTGTCCGCTTCAGATGAAATTGATTCTCAAGAAAAACTGATAAAGATAAATAAATAAACTGTGCTTACATGAAAATGTATAATCATAGGAAAAGAAAAATCTTTTGCACAATCAACATTTTGAATTATGCTTTGTGATTTCTTTGTTTATCACGAAAAAGTTTTCCTCGTAAAATGATGATTGTAATTTTCTTTTTGTGGTTGTTGGGATCATTTGCACAAACTTTGAGAACCTGATCAACTCGTTCAAGGCTTTAAAAAGACGTTGCATGAATATAAAATTAACCAATCTCTACTTCCACTTAATGGCTAGTTTTTAAAATTTGGACTGGAAAAGTTCTTCCAGCAAATGCAAATAAAAACCGTTTTTTTTCAATCCAACAAAGTTGAAATTTACCTTAATATTCAGAAAGATGTGTTATCATGTTTCGTTTCCGAACTTCGTTTACAGTTCCATTTGGTGCATGATCCAGCACCGCGTGTTCGAGTCTCCGCAATTCACACACTGACAAAGTGCCTATATCTCGTCAAATCGATACCTCCGAGTGACATCA
Organism: Ophioninae sp. A BG-2022a; assembly: GCA_030523105.1. Classification (NCBI taxonomy): domain Eukaryota; kingdom Metazoa; phylum Arthropoda; class Insecta; order Hymenoptera; family Ichneumonidae; species Ophioninae sp. A BG-2022a. The sequence goes on along the minus strand of JAPYZI010000241.1, from coordinate 85,750 downwards.
ATATATTCCCGGAGTACATATTGCCCGGACTGGCCCATCTGACGCAAGACACGGCGGTGATTGTGCGAGCTGCTTATGCCGAGAACATTGCACATTTGGCTCACATAGCGTTGCGTTACCTCGAGAATGCTCATATCTCGAATCTGGGAAACAAAGAAGCTCCTAAGCCGAGTTACGATAGCGAACTTCAAACTTTACACGAGATGGTACAGTGTATGAAATTAAAATATGTGGCATTATACGAGCGAGCGAAATTGACACTCACTCATTGTCTACTTTGTGGTTGTCTTCTTTCCCGTCAATATTCAGGTACAACAGTCGGTGTCCATGCTCTTGACGGATTCGCAGAATCTCGTGAAGCAAACGTTGATGGAGAACGGTATCAACAAATTGTGTGTGTTTTTCGGCAAACAAAAGGCTAATGACGTGCTGCTCAGCCACGTAATAACGTTTCTAAATGACAAAGAGGACAAACAACTGCGAGGCTCCTTTTTCGAATGTATCGTGGGTGTAGCAGCTTACGTCGGTTGGCATAGCAGTCCGATTCTGGTGCCACTTTTGCAGCAAGGTCTCACGGATCCCGAGGAATTCGTTACTAAAAAGGCGATAAACGCAATGGCGACTCTAACTGAACTTGGTTTGTTGCACAAATCAGCCCTCTACCAACTGCTATCGGAAACTGTGATTTTTCTGGTAGGCAATGCATTTTTCAGCATCGTCCCGATTGACACGGATCGAAATACAACGTTTAAATTCTTTGCTTCGCAGGTTCATCCAAATTTGTGGATCCGACACGCGACGGTTGGCTTTGTTTCTGCTGCAGCGAGAACGTTAAATTTGGTCGATGTTCAGTGCAAAGTTCAAACGCTCATTCATCCGTATCTGAAACATTCGTTGATACAAATCGAGAAAGAAGTTTTACTGTTGGAGGCTTTGATAGCTCCGATACCACGAGCGGTTTACGACTCGGTCGTCAAATACAACGACATAGATGAATTGTTCTATGTTCTCGAGGAGAGAAAAGTCGCGAGAGCCAAAGCAATCGCGGGAATCGTTCCGCAGTACAACGAAACTAGCACTTCTCTGCGAAACGTGAGGCCGACATCTTTATTACTTCTCAGACCGCATCGTTCGATCAGTGATGAACAAAACTATCACCGTTTATTTATTTTTAGCTTTTTCGCCGCCTCAGCTCAGACTCGATGACGGAAACTGTCGAGGATCATTTGCTCGTGATGAAAACTCATCTCATTAAAATTAACAAGTACTATCGTGCATCGGTCGAAAGCAAACACAGCGTCAATCGACCGGCCGTAGACGGAAAGCTCGAGTTGAACACGATGAAGGACAAAATTCGTCATCACATAGTTGTTCTTTATCCAGACACGAAGGCTGATTTGGTTATGCCGGGGTTCAAGAAAATGGACCGTAGGACTTCTGATTCGAGTACGACATACGCCACTATGAATCAAGAGTGGCGAACGATGTTCGCCGCTCATGACAATTCGCAGGTCGGTATAAAATCGTTTTCTTTTTACATGTGAATATACAATCAATAACATCGTCTGCAGCTGCTATAAGTATTTTATTCTTAAATACTTATTCGTGTTTCAGCAAACCTTTGTAAAATTGTCGGATATGACCGGCAGTGGAGGAAACCCAAGCGCGAGCATACAAGGCGGTGAGATTCACCTTTCACCCCAGCACAGTCTCACCGACACGAACAGCATTAACGATCATTCATTGCACGAACGTTCTTACATTCAATGTAAGCGGAACACGGATTGTACCTTATTGAACGGTGATAACAATTGTGTTTCCGTTGTTTTATCGCTTCACCTGATTTTCAGACAGATGCGCCCCCTGTAGGCTAGAACTGCGTCAATTGACGTACAGAAAACAGGAACAACACGCTGCAGCGTTGAGAGCGCAGCACTGGGCCGACAACATCACCTGGCACGGTGGTAAAGCTTTAACAATTACAGCGTGCGAAATATCCGGACTTTCCCAGGCTCAAAATGTCTTTTTTTCCACGTGCATGCCGTCCAACAGGTCGGCTGTTGCCCAACGATTGGAGGCCCCGGGGTGTACCGGTAGCTCATCTCTACGAGCACAGGGCCGCGGTGAATCGTTTGGTATCCATTCCAGACTCGGGATTATTCGCGAGTAGCTCGGCCGACAGTTGCGTAAAAATCTGGGACGCTAGTAAAATGGAAGGAAGAAGTATTGCAAATCGGTCGAAACAAACCTACGTTCACAGGGGGGGCCCGCTGGTCGGTCTTGCCATTTGCGAACAGGGCCAATCTCTTGCAAGCTCGGCCAGCCAATCAGGATCCGTTTTCGTTCTACGGATAGAACCGAGTTCGAGTAAAATGAATATTCTCTATTCGAGACAACTGGATCTTCAGGTTAAAAGAATAACACTCCGCATTTTATGAAAGAGAACATGGAGAAGTGATTTGTATTAACGACGTAAAATCTCTTTACAGGAGGAGGGATGTGCCGTCGATGTTCAATATTTAGATTCCGGTTCACAATCCGTTTTAATTTATGCCTCGTTGTACGGGTCTCTCGTTGGTTGGGATGTGAGATGCCCAGGAACGTCCTGGCGTTTGGAGAACGATTTAAAACACGGTGTTATAACTTCCTTCTGCGTCAATAACTCTCAACAGTGGTTGACGCTGGGCACAAGCTCGGGTGTTCATATTTGTTGGGATTTGAGGTTTCAACTACCAATCAGTAGTATAAAGCATCCCTCCGGTACGTAAAGAAAAATACGTCAAAGGCGAATCGCGTTGTTTGTTTTAGGTTAGTATGGAGTGAATAATGAACGTTTTAAATTCGCAGGTACTCGAGTACGAAAAGTGATAACTCATCCAACCGAACATTCATGGATTATATCTGCGGTTCAAGGCAACAATGAGATATCAATGTGGAATCTCGAAACGGGCTTTCGACAGGCCGTTCTTTGGGCATCGAGTGCCCCTCCGCTTAGCCATTCTCAAGAAGGCCACAGCGTTTGCGCGATGCACGCGGGCACGGTTGACCGCGCGGGATTTTTGTTGGCTGGTGGTTCCGATATGAGATTACGTTTCTGGGACTTAAATTCACCTACCGATTCGTATATTACTCTACCAGCGTCCAATGACGTTATTCTTCCCAATTCTGTAACATATGAGTGAGTTATAGAAATTGACTATTCGTAATAGCTTTTGTTTACACATTTGCATCGTCGGTACATTTCGTTCATTATTAGTACGCTCCACTACTGTTTTCACCATCAATGGCAATCAATTTCGAAAAAAATGGGATTCTTTCAACTGTTTCTAGGCAACGACTGATCGACGGTACGAACGTGGTTCAAGAGGTGATGTCCGGCGGCGTTGCTATGTCCTCATCGACCGGCAGCAGCGTGAGAAGTCGTGGTTCTCTCGACGAGTGCGGACCCGGACAGGAAACTCCGTCCTCGGGTCATCACGATACTATTTCAACGGTATCAATGTCCAACACGTGTATCCTTACCGGAAGCACGGACGGCCTTATACAAGTTTGGAAGTGACTTGCAGGTAACTGCAAGCCCGTGGCAATAACTTTGCAGTGCGTAATATTTATTTTAAGAAAAAAAAAAACAAAATTATACGCATTCACGAAACGAGACTCTTGGGCTAAAAACTATTCTGTTGTTAGGTATTTGACCTCTTAATCATGTAAAGTTGCGAAAATTACCTTAATAACAGGACCACGTCCTGCTCCGAATTTCTCTGATTCGTTCGGCGCTGTGATTTCCCATTATTGTTGTAAAGCACTAGATCGCATTGAGCAAAAGACCATGAAAGCAATCTCTGAGTCATCAATCGAACAATAGGTCATACGTTAAGTAAATTATTTTTGTACATAACAAGAGGAAGTGTGTATGTGTGTGTGTGTGTGTGTGTGTGTGAGAGAGAGAGAGAGCGAGCGAATGTGTCAAACCAATGTAATTCCCCGTTTGCAACAAATGCACATAAAACGCCTTCGATTCAAGTTTCTTTGAAGTGTACTCGCGTGAGGAAGCATTCTAAAGTGAAAAAAAGAGTCCATTTTATCGAATTATTTTATTTGTCGTTACATAGTATTTACATTTCAATTATAGCTGTGAAGATACACAAACACACATATATAAATATTATATAGGCAATTTACAACCTATTAAGAAACGCCAAAATGGAGTACACACCAGCGTGTATTCTCTCCATTCAGAACCTACGTTAGGCGTGTATTATCCATTTGTTTATATCATACGTCATACATAATAAAAAATATTATTTTTTAACGAAGCTGTCTAGTTTCATGTTTCCGCAAAAGAATGAAGAAGCAGCAGTGCATGTTCGTATGTTACACTCGATGATCAAAAGGGACACGAAGGTACTGCGGGATAAGGTACTTGGCCAGGGTAAGAAATGCCTTCCGGATTGATCGTTCGACAGATCTCCTTCCACCGTTGTTTGCCGTTTTTGCCCTGTCTTGGACGTTGCTCGCGCCGAGGTTTGCCGTTGTAGGAGCTATTTATGCCGAACAAATCGAACCAGGGTGCGGCAAACACGTGCGTCAGAAGTAACAGGAATACGAATAACGATTTCATCGTTTATCTGTCTAATCGGCGGAAAAACGGCTTTGTCTTTGGTTTCGGTTCTCTCCTCGATTCCTGCACACACGGGTAACGCACGACATGTAAAAACGAATAATATTAAAGGATAGTTGAAAGGGGCTGAGTCGATTTCTCCCGCGCGTCGGGGACTTACGCTGTAAATGAGCTCGATCTCTTTCAACTCTATTTAAGGATACAATTTTACACAGTTACGTGGAAATCGACGTTGCTCTATGTAACGCGAAGAACTAAAGTCTTTTTTTGTGTCCACTCGCCTTCCTCCAGATATCGGCTCGAGACAAACTTCCTCGATGGTACGAGTGGGACGATAATCAACCCGCCAATGGAACGACATCGAACGCTTGCGGCGATTTTATACGAGACTCTTACGTCTTACCGCGCCTGTCAGCGCGAAAAATCCCGACAACGACGAATCTTCGGTATACGTCAGTACATCAAGAAAGAGACAGAATTCTGGAGGTGTCTACGCGCAGATGTTTCCTCGCTGTCCGGAGTCCATCTCGGATTTGGTGTACAAAATAATGTCTACACGGTAAAATTCTACCGTCGTATTCCATAGTCGATACAAATTCATTTGAATTCTTAATAGCTCTTTGTACGATCCGTGGTTTTCGTCTCGTTCGCGTGTGTGCGTACGGTGTTATCGAACTTTGTCGCCGGGGAACACCAGTCATCTTCCACCCCCTCTTCCGAAGAAGATCTTTGCAATCTTCTCACGATTTGCAACCTCCAAAGATATACGTTACCACCACACAGAAAGGTACAACCGACGTCATTAAAGAAATACGTAGGGTATTTTTGTGCATGCCAGTACGAAAGGAAAAACATTTTATAGAAGTTTTTTTCGTGCATAATGCTAAAATTATAGCTGCATTAAGATATTAGCTACACAGGCTGGAGGTTTGAGATTGCAAATTGATTTGTATTATTCCTTCATAATAAAATGCGGCCGTAATTTCATTGTTCCATAGATGGACCAGACGAGCACCAATTTCGGCGGCTGCGAAGATAACGAGACCTAGATCTTTCGACCTCTCCTATACGAGTGTTCCAGAGACCGTGGCATATACGATACGTTTCCTGTTTTTTTTTTTTTTATGAATGCTCAACGAATTGTTCTTATCGGTGAGCCGCGATCTCTTGAACCCGCGTGTACGCGACGACCGATAGTCTGCAGCGTCAATGATTTTTTTTTCGTTAGCGACGTACGTAGAATTTTGTAAAATTTGTGATCCAATTATCCTGGACCCTCGAAGAGTGGAGGATAGAAGAGCATGCAACGGAAACTGACCACCGATAGCTGCGCGCGTTCTACATTTCTCAAGGTCGACCACGACGATTTACCACTGGGATCCAGTAACAGCTTTTTCTCCCTCTCGTTTTTCCTCATACGAATGTATCTCCCGCATCGCACACATCTACTACGTAACGCGTGTATCTGTCTTACATTCTACTTTCTTCCGCCTTCGATTTCTCCCTCCCTACCGATACAATTTATTATCACACTCTGCATGCACGAAGTAAACACGAAGAAAATTGGTACAAGGTTGGATGTTCACTTTTTATCTTAACTTACATTTTTCTTTACATTACTGCAGACGCTTGCTGACATTGGAACTTTGCACCATCGAGGATCGAACATAACAGACGATGTTCCCCGTGCGGCTGCTACTCTCCGAACGACACCGGATCGTGGGATAAATAATTGAACCTTCAAGTTCCCGTCGTCCTTCCCAAAACCGGGAAGCGTACGATATGCAGAAAACAAAAATAAATGGACGAGGGAGTCGATCACCTGTGAGGAATGTCCGGTTTGTAACAGTCACGTGTCTGCCATTCGACTTGGTTTCTTTGAAACGTCGTAACACCCGTCTTGTTCTATTAATAGCTCTTCAAACAAGGAAAATACGCGGTGAGAGAATTTCACAACTGGGAACCGACGCGATGGTACTGACTGAAAAGCATCTGCGAGCGAAAGTATATATGACGTAGAGAGATGCTTTTCTTTCAATAGATAGACTTATGACTATCCATTAATGGGATGAAACTGGGTAATCGAAATACCATCATTTGGCAGTTCTTTAACGGTATGGCCAATGGGATTTCATTGTTGGAAAACTCACAGGAAGCGTTACCTCAAAGCACTGAAATGTGGGGGTTGTTAGCCTACAATTTAGAGACTTTGTTACCTATATATTTAATTTATTGAAAAGTACTTATGTTTACCGACAACATACAATTGGTTCTATAATATGTACGCCGGAAAGAGTGGCGATATTTTTTTTATAACATACCTCTTAAATTGAATCGAGATATGTTTCGTGCACAACATAATTCAGTTGTTAAGTAGATTGCGCTCGAAAGATGTGTAATAAATATTTACGATGGACATGAAATGCATCCGAATGTGGCATTTGAGATTGGTGCGTGGCGGACCTCGTCATATGAAATCTTACTTCCCTAAGTACTCTTATAAAATCTCTATATCGAACCAAGATTAATTCTCGTTCCAGATAAATGTGTATTTTTGAATACTTCTATTGAAAGTGATTATAGTAAAATCATAACTAGTCCTTCGGAATATCCCGCTTAACTCTATCCTGTAGATCAGTTTAAACGGTGTAAGTACTGTTGCGATATGTCGAATGTTTGTCTATTCGACATCTCAAATAGCAAATATTCCAACAGTACTTACACGTTTAAAACGATTTGCAATCTGTTAAAAATATTCGTATTTCTGCTACGCATAAAAATGTCGTCTTATATGCATTACTGAGAAAAGATCGACGAAGGTGATAAAGTCAACAACACAAGGTGATCCGTTAATCGTCGGAATCCTTGAACGAGGCGAAGGACAAAGAATGCTGAGCGTCGTCCTTGAACGAATGATGCACACTTTATCGATCAATTAAGCAAATACTAAAATTATGCACCCGTTATTTGTAAAACGTCAAATTTTATTTGAGCTTCGAGCTTAATTAGTTTTTTATGCAATTAATTGATCATTTCGTCCGTTAATCATTTTAATGATTCAAATAAGAGCCCAAAGATTACATACAAATTAGTTTTAACGTATATTGATAATTGACACCGCATATACAATTTCAACGTTGTTCAACGTTCTTAAACAATCGGGGTGCTAGAGAGTCGAGTTCCAATACAAAAAAGTATTTGACATAAGTTTTCATAAATGCGCACGAAGAATACTGTTTATGCAGACACATTTCCGGAAAATCTGTCGGGCGAAAAATTCAATACGATTGATGGATCGCTAACCGTGATTGTAATTGAAAACGGTGAACCAAATTCGACAATGGACAATGAACTCCTTGTCTTTCTAAAACCATCAAGCCAGATATTGATACAAAAATTATATATTATCGAGTCTTCCATCACATGCCTGGATAAGGTGGAAACCGTGACATGCCATTCGCTTTCATTACATTTCCAGGAGGTAAGCTGTTAGTCGTCAATTAGATTTATAAGCGTAAAAGAAGGGAGAAGAAGGCAAACAAGCTCGCACACAAACGGCGGGGATTCTTTACAATTCTTGAGTATAAACAAGGTGGGGGTAAGTTCTGAGTTTGATGCCGAGGAGCTTCTTATCCTCATCAGCAAGGCTCTCCTTCGACCTTTGGTTGACAGTCTATTTGATCGCGTCGTCCAGTATAGCAGGTGTAACTGTCGTAGTCTGTGAACACGTCTTCAGTGAAAAAATCGATAAACAATAGTTTAACTAATTTAATTGATCCATGAAAATAAAATTACCGTATAAGTGCATTACAAAATTTCTCCACCCGTTTGGATGTAAATTCACCGTATGAAATTTTCTTTTTTTAACTATCCAGTGGACAAATCGTTTTTGTATTCGCATTTATCTTTTTGAATGATTGATAATTAGAAACCTCCCATTAATTAGTCTTATTCCAATGCAATGGAATAAGCTGCATTATACGTACGTCGTCCATTGAAATTGGAAGTGCCAAAAATATTTCTATTACAAATACCCAAGATCAATATGAGATACTCTGTTTTCTTTTTACTGTGCGTGATTATCCTTTCTTCGTCGAACGTCTCGGGTTTCGGCTTCCTTAGAGATATTTTGTTTCCTCGCACACCTACAGTCACAAGGGTTAGGCATCCTGAAGATGCTCGGGCGTTGGGTGATGAGTTCGCGGTTTTGGACACTGCAAGTAAAACAAAATAACATTTAGATATAATATATCTTCGACCCTGATTTGTGGTACAAAAATAATTAATCATATCTAATTCACGCACAACGACGTTCTTCGCGAAAATGCTTTTTCTTAATATTGATTGCATCACCTAAAATTAGCATCCGTCAGTAAAGCAATTTCCGAAGTAACTGTCTGCGATCCGTATCATTTGTTCGAAACGACAAAAGTCTTAACGACAGTTTTAGAGATGTTTCGTATTAAAATAGTTATCTTCGTTATCATCAGGCCGGCGTCGTCGAGCAGTATGGATATCCTATCGAGGAGCACTCTGTCACAACCGTGGACGGATACAAAATTACATTCTTCCGGATTTTCGGCAGTCCGATGTCCCCGAGGAAACAAGGAAAACCCGTAATATTTTTACAATCGGGATTGTACGCCTCTTCCGATGTATGGGTGCTGATGGGACCCGGAAAAGATTTGGGTAACGCGGATGACGCCTTCTTTGCCACCAGACCCCAACCATTTAAGCCGAGCAATATTTAATAAATCGGTCCGATTTCATTTGCAACTGATTCTCTCATAGAAGTGTTCTCATTGATTCATATAGGCCTTTAAAGCTTGTTAATAAACGCGTTGATTAACGCGGATAGCAGCAACTGTTTTTTGTATCATAAGTGCTTCGCTTTTGCGCAACTTCGAATTCCAACCGAGACGACATTGAGAAAAGAAAATTACATCGCGTGTTTCATATCCAACAAATTGATTATTAAGGTAACATGACTTCGCAATGTTCAAATTTAGCTGATGAAAGCAAAGTTTCAAGGGTTCTTCCTGATGAATATGCAAATTTGAATGACATTGACTGTGGGAATTTCATCGAAATTTATTTATATGTTGGATCTTGTGATCGAACGATGAAAACTAATTATTCAGCCTAAAATCGAATGCGTCTAACGTTGTTTGAACTATTCAAGGTGAACGTGTTCTCGAGCACGTTTGCAAAGCAATTCCGTACTGCATTCGTTACATACCTCTTGATCTCACTTCCCTAAGCTTGATCGTCGCTTCGATCAGATTTATTGAACAACATATAAACGTTATTTAATGACGTCTGGTATTACAGGCAGTTATTTCACGTTATTTGCCAATGCCCGGTATTTCAACCGAGTCTATGAGATACCTTCCTCGAATGCTTATTAAATGTGAGTTTATTCCCACTCAACCGGTTTTCAGCTATAGACATATTGTAAAGATGTTCCGCGAATTTTAATAAGTCTAAGGATATTTCAGCCACCCATATTTGACATATTGCCCTCAGTCATGATCCTTCGTAAAAAGACTATACATCATCTTGAATATGAATTACTTTCAATTAACCGAGTACACTGCGATGGCGTAGTCAACATTGAACGAAATCTGAACGTGTAGATATTGACGAACATCTGTATGATGTTCCGAAAAAACTTGTGATTGTTTATAATACTGCATAATTACGGTCATCGCGATATTCCGAAACAAATAGAACATGAAAATTCAACCATGGTTTCACCCGTTAAGAGATTTCTTGAACATCACATATTATCTATTTTCTAGCGAAACGTACATAATTTATTGAACCTTCTCTTTGAAAGCGCAATAATAATACTAATAATCGCGTTGAGCGACATAATACAAAAACGAATTTTGTTTCGGATCATCAATTGTCTTGAGACTAAATGACGATGCTTCTGGAAATAGCACTTTGCTAATTGTTTACAGTTTATAGATATATTGTAGATATATTTGTCACTAAGTGTACTAATAATGATTAAAAAATAAATGACAGCGAGTACTTTTCATACAAGTATTTCTAAAATATATTTTATAATATTTGAAATTATTACCGGAGAGACATGCGTCTCAAGTATGAAACTGTAATCGGCGATGTGAATGATTGCCTTGATAGTTTAATCCGTATAAACCGTTATCAGAAAAAACATTCTCTCTGTTTTAATCGCGTCAATTGATCGAGTCGTTTTGTTTCTTCCCGTCTAGCTTTTTTACTCGCCGACGAGGGATATGACGTGTGGATCGGTAACATGCGTGGCAACAGTTATGGCAGATCGCACACTTTCTTATCACCCACGCAGCCAGCATTCTGGGATTTCAGGTAATCCGTGCATAACTGTAACACACAATTGTATTTTGATTGTTATAAAAATAATACTTAGTTACCGCATCAAAAAATACTCCTAAACTTCGATCAATTAGATGAAAGTGAAATTTGTATCAAGATTAACGATTTTTTAAATCTGAACGAAATAGAGATTTCATTTGGAATTTTCGAAATAGGAGTTATTAAACGCCAATTAGGTAGCACCCTCTTCGAACTTTTCGTTCTGTTTGACAAGCATGGCGAAGTAACAGGTACGGATGGTTGAACAATCCAAAGTCGAAGAATAGTGATTGGACGTTGCATAATAACGAACATAGACAATGGAGTAATTTGCAAATAAAATATAGAAGGAAAATGCACGTTAATAATACGGAAAAAAATTCATTCAGCTTTCATGAAATTGCGACGCGTGATCTTCCAAGGATGATTGATTACGTGCTGGAAAATACTGCCCAGACAAATCTCTCTTACATAGGAACGTCGATGGGCACAACGATAGCTTTCGTTTTGCTGTCGGAAATACCCGAGTACAATGATAAAATGCGGCTCGTCGTGTGTCTTGCTCCAGTCGCCTTCTGGAAACTTGCTCCCAAGTTCCTGTTTCGTTCGTCCGCTGATCTTGGAGAAGCAGTCAAGGCAAGTTGAAAATCAGAAGCAGAAGTTGTGCAACCATAATACGAAATGTTTAAATATTTATCGTTGCTTCGTCTACTTTATTCCCTGATAGAGAATATTTGATGAAAATGGAATCTACGAACTTGCGGCACAGACCAGGAACTCTGCAAGGATCGGTCGAGCTTTATGCAGCGATGGCTCGTTAACTCAGCCTTTATGTAACCTAGTCATTACAATACTAGCTGGGGATGATCCCGATCAATTTAATTCGGTAACTTTTTTAACGTGTTCCAATTATCCTTATTGCCAAAAGTACAATAAAATAATAACTCTATTTGTTCAAATAAAATTTTCAAATCCGTAAACTCAAACGAAAGAAGAAAAAATATGTCAATTTTTTAAATCTTATTACAATAAATTAAAAAGAATCATCTTGCAGGGAAATATTTTGGATTATGTTCGCTTTTGTACATTAAAAATGTAGGTTTTTATGAATTGCTTTTTTTCACAGACACTGCTGCCGTACATAATATCACATTTTCCAGCTGGTGGATCAACAAGGACACTGTATCATTACGAACAAAATATTGTTGCAGGTAAAATAAAAATCATTTCGACAAATGTTTTTTCTTTTCCCTGCGACTCTTACTTTAAATAACGAAATTTGGTGAATGAAGAGCCCAAGCAAAACGGGAAACAATTTGAATTTATATTTAACGCAGTTTGTCATCTTAGGTACCTTTCAAAAGTTCGACTTTGGTTACATCGAGAACTTCAGACTGTACGGAAGAAAAAATCCGCCAACCTATGACGTCAAAAAAGTATCAGCACCAGTTGCATTGATTTATGGAAAAAACGACGTTGTTTCGTTGGAAGAAGTAATGTGCAACCATGGAAACAATTTGTCACATACCTCTATCTTTGTTCACTAACAATTAGTAATATTTCCGTAAATTTTTTTTTCAGAACATTGCTGAGCTCGCAAAGAGGCTTCCAAACGTTGTCACCTTTGAGGCGGTCCCTTACGAAAAATTTAATCACATCGATTTTATATGGGCGAAGGATGGCAAAAAATTACTTTACGATAGAGTTATTGAGCTCGTCAACATGTATTCGAAATAAATAATGAAAACACAAAATCTTAAACGACACATCTAATTTCTTCGATCATTTAAAATTCTCCTGAGACTTTTTACAAATTTTCTAACACTAAGTCAAAGTGATAATAATTTCTTGTGTTTCCAAAAAATGCACGTTATTGAAAAAGGCCATGTTTTCTTTGCACGATTTTTATTTGTTCCTTTTTGCTCTTTTGCCCAAATTGCTAAATGACGAAATGAAGGTTGTCAATATAAACTAATCGCTGTTAGTCAATGTACAAGCGAGGCATTGCTGTACCTTTGGACTCTAATTTATGTGTAATATGTAATAAATAAATAAATGAATACAAGTTCCACGGTTGCGTGATATCCGTCTCCGTTCGAGCGCGACTGACATATCTTCGATTCTTTTTTTCTTTCTCTTCTTTCATCATTTTGCTTAGTCGTTACGTCTACGATTCATATTTCAAAGAAACACCGCGACAATGAGACAAAGTGTTTTATTCGTATCTTCATTTCTTTGCATTACGTCGGGTGCACTGCGCGGGTTTGAAAGAATCGCGAACAGTACATTTATAGGAGAGCTACGATTACGACTGATAGGATTGAAAAACGCGAAACGCATGACCGACGATAATAACATCGCGTTCGATACCGTGAGTAAAGTTACATAGCACAGATCGCCTTTGATATCGTATTGGATCAAACCACCTGTGAAACTTTTTTGCATCCGATTGTCTCAAAAAACTCTTGAGTATAATGACCTTCCGTAAATAATTAGCAGCTGTTATTGGAGGAGTAACAATGTGAATGAAAAGAAAACTGCCCAATTTTAAGGGCACTTTAACATCGAAACAGAAATTATTCGTCTATATCATAAATTGAATTATATTGTCCGAGAAATCCTACGAATCTCCATGAATCATAGATGCTAAACAATTTCAATTTTCGAATTATATAATAATCTTTTGAATATTGGGAGAAATTTTAAGAATCAATGTTAGAAATAAATGAGATAGAAATATCAATGCCAGAACTTTGTTAAAATTCGAAAACGTTTGAATTACCTTAATTTGATCCTTTGTAACATACAAAAAATCGATCTATCAATTAATGGAGTTTTTATATCCGAGTGCAGGCCAGTCTGATTCGACATCATGGCTATCTTGCCGAAGAACACAGTTTAACAACCGAAGATGGATATGGTTTGAAAATGTTCCGTATACCGGGAAGTTCTAGTTTGCCTAGATCTAGTGAAAAACCAGTTGTATTTCTGCAGCACGGACTTCTTTGGTCGTCTGATGCGTTTGTGCTGATTGGATCCAACCATGATCTCTGTAAGAATGGAAGAACTATTGTAATACTCAACTTTTAATTGAACGTTACATTTGAACTTTATACTTGTTAAATATCTCAATGATACACCTTTGGTAGCCATAATAAATTTGGACTGATTTCTGTTCCACAGCCTTCATGCTCGTTGATGCTGGTTACGACGTATGGATCGGAAATGTGAGAGGTAATACCTATGGAAAAATCCATCGAACTAGGAACCAAGAGAGCCCTGAGTTTTGGGATTTCAGGTAAAATAAATTCAACACGAATTATGAATGATTACATAGTTAAAACACGATTGCCATTTCAGCAAAAATACAACAATGCTACCAGGTCATTAGTATTTTTAATTTTAATCATTCTGTTGTACGGCACACTGTTAGTTATCATGAAATGGGGACTCAAGACCTACCCGCTATGATCGACTATGTTCTTAAACATACTGCTCAAAATTCATTGTACTTCGTTGGACATTCAATGGGCGCGACGATTGCCTACGTTCTACTCTCCCTCAAACCCGAGTACAATGAAAAAATTAAGTTGGTCGTTAGCTTGGCTCCTGTTACGTTTTGGAGACACAAGCCAAATCCATTGCAAAAGCTTTTCAAACAGACTGGTAGCGTTCTGCAGGTAAAGACACACAATTAAGACTCGATGAAAATTCAGTAATCAATCTTACAGCTGCTAATATATGGTACTAAAAAATTAATCTTCAAAACATAACTGTGAAACTTATTGTTGGTGGTTCTGCGATTAATATGTTTATGTCCAAATAATAGAAAACGTTTGAGAGAAACGAGCTTCATGAGATTTTATCAAGGACTACTCTACTGGCAGAAAAAGCGCGTCAATGGTGCCATGAGGGTACAGCCTCGCATGGAACCTGTCTAAAAGTAATCTTCGGAGTGGTTGGCGAAGATCGGGAACAACTGAATGCAGTGAGTCCATGTGCAGGGCAAAGAAAATTGTTGCAATATCCCCCATGCTATATATTTCGAAAATAAATTACCTGTTCCGAAACTGTATTATCAAATTACAACATTGGACGAGTCTATGTGTGCAGGAAATGTAATTTAAAACGCGATTCAACACGATTTTACAATATTGTCTTACATGGCTTATTTTATTTTTCCACTATTGTTTGATATATATGCGATCTACATGGTATACAAATACGAGAGATGTATGCTTTCAACGAGAATATGACTTAGGTAAACATGTACTTGAGTGAATATGCACTTAGTTGTTTAGCGTTTCTAATCTTTTTTGTTTGTTAATGAGTTGAATGTACGTGTTCAGCTACAGAGAAAGAATGTTACGCTGCACTCGAAATTAAACGTTTAATCATTTTTCGAACAGAGTCTTCTACCTTATCTCTTTTCGTCTTTTCCGGCTGGTACATCGCTGCGGACAATCGTTCACTTTCATCAAAATATGGTGTCAGGTATAACGCCCGCCTATTATAAAGTCCTCTTCAGATCCAATACCATATATTGAATATTGAGCAATTTCGGTAAATTGTTAATTCACTCCACAATTTAATGTAGCACCGATTTCGATATTACTAATTATGACACTCCACTCAGCCACTTGTTTTTAAATGTACAATTAAATATTGGAACGATGGAACGGATGTCCCAAACTTGAAAGAAAGTGATACCGAACTCGAAGTTTCTCTTTTGCAGGTGACTTTCACGAATACGACTTCAAATCGAATGGTAATCTTGAGAGATACGGACAAACGCGAGCACCGTTTTATCCACTGCAGAGAGTAAAGTCACCGGTTGCATTGATTTATGGGAAAAACGATGCGATTGTAACAGTGGAGGTAACGCATTTCACGAATGAAATATCATTTTCCACACATCGGTTTTTGTCATTACGTATTTTCGATTGTTTTTTTTTTTTATCGTATGCAGGAAATGTATGAATTGGCAAAATATTTAGGAAACGTGACAATTTTGGAAGCGGTGCCATTTCGCAAATTCAATCACATGGATTTTATATGGGCCCGTGATGTCAGGAATCTTCTTTACGAAAGAATCTTGCAGTTGATCAAACAGAACTGAAATACCCGTTATGCTGCAATGCTGTTAAATAAGAGACTTTGAAATGTGTGTAACAAACGATTTAATAGCTGTGCAGCACAAATATAAAGGCTACTCTAAAATATGCCGAAGCCTGCACACATATTTCTTCAAGAAACGCGGCTCTATCTTGGCGCCAAGTAATAAAATCAAGAAATGAGTGTTGTGCTGTGAAGTCGACACTTTTCAACTTATGCGCGCCATCTCGCATCATTTTTCGGGAAACGCTGCCCTAACAATTGCACGTTAGTGTCAAAATAGTCGGGTGTTTCAAGTATACACCGACTGCCAGCTCTAACCTCAAAGTAGGATTAATGCGAAAAATGAAATAAATAAGTATCAAACAGTAAAAGTGAATTAAAAAAATTTAACAAATTTATTCACGGTCGAAAAATTATTTTGACAATAATTCGTATTGCAGTCTTAATTTCATGGAATCAACCAGGCTCTTGCCAGAGCCAAAGTTAATGAATTTCTTGCATCAAATCCGCGTTGTACTTGTAGAATTAAGCCCAAATATATAGAACTCTTATGTCAATCACTTATGTCAATCAGGTAAGCAGTCATCAGATACTGGACAGCCAGTCTTATAAACGCTGTATGTTACTTGACATACATAATACAATATCATGACGTACAAGTATTGTACATCAATATCATGACGTACATAATACAACATGCATCAATTCTGTGCAATGCTGGAATTCTTTTTTTTTTATGTTTTTCCAATTACTGAATATTTTCAAAGCAAAAAAAAATTAATAGTGACTCTGTATCTATCAAGTATTTCAATGATTGAGGCATTTGCTAGAGCCTGATTCTCTATTTTGACAGGTAAACGAAAACCACATTGAACCCTTTTCGAAATGGCGTACCGCATGCGCTTGTCAAAGTGCGATTACATTTATGAAAATAATTTGAAATGGTAAGTCTGTGGATTATAATATATGTATATATGAACTGCACAGTGATGGATATTATAAATTTGGAAACAATCGCCACGGAGTACGGTCCCACACAAGCCAAGAAAGCTTAAGTGCACAGCGAATAATCGATCGAAGGTCCCACAGCAAAGTCTTCTTTGCTCCCTCAGTGGAAACCTCTCTGCGTCAATAACAAGGACGTGTTCGTTTCCACAATAAAGACTTTTTCGATTCCACAGGGATTCCATCTTCCACAGACATCTTTGTTATCACACCCAAGTCCAAGAGCTGAGAGAAAAATGGCCACTGTACTTTCATCGAAAAAGAATATTGCAGGGACAGCATGGTAGGTGAAGAATAAACAAATCTCCGGAACACCTATTGATCAGTCCCTTAGTCAAGATTTTGTTTTGAGACCAATTTCAAAGTGAGAATAAGGTTCATCCAATCAGTTCAATGCATCCGTAAAATAGTGGACCGAGAATTTTTTTGGCCAGTAATATTACCAGTTTATGGTAATATAATTTTCCAATAGTGCTCTTGATACATTGATAAAGTGGAACTCTTTTCTTTTGACTAGATAGTAATATTATTTAAGCTCCTCAGCCCTTGTTTTATGGGAATAAAATATTTGTTTTACATTATTGACTTAAATAAAAATGCCAAAGTAATTCTTCAAGCTTAAAATATTGACGGTCATTTTTATGTTTCAGGCTGAATAGTTTGGTCGAAATGAATCGAAACTGAAATGACACTTCGGTTATTAGATGGTACTCGTGGACTCAGGCAGAAGAAAATTCATCGATGGCGAATGCTAGTCGCTTTCTGCCAACTGAATCGTTTTGGCGCAGCGATTGTGAATTGCGTCTGATAATTGTCTAGCCATAGCAGAAGAGTGTGGTGTACATTACAAACTCGAGCAACGTGTTATTGCTTCGGAAAATTATTTCTATACAAATGCTGTTGATCTTATTTTATCAAGAAGATCTGGAATTTCCCCAAAAGACTTTAACAAGGGAAAGATACGCCTAGTCATTAAAAATTCCCTTAAAAACATTGTGAGTTGTTTCTATTATCAACTATTCATAGGATTCTATCAAATCAACTATTTATTATATAGTAGCTTTGAAAATATTTTTAATTTTATTTGAAAAAATGATTTTATTTAAACTGCTAATTTTTCGATGCAAAAGTACAAAAGAAGTTTAATACATTTTTATGAAAGAGCAAAGTAACTTTATTAAAAATGCACAGCAAGTTTACTAGAAATATTGGTACAAACATTTAAATCAACAGATGTGTCTTCAATGCTATAGACGGTTAGAATATATATTAAAATCAAAATAAAATAGTAACAGAAATATACTACACTGAGAATGTAAACGTTAATTGAAGTTTTTTAAATGAATCTGATATTGTTGTATGTTCAACTTCTACTTTTAGTAGTTTTTATTAAAAATAAATGAATGAAATAACAAAACAAATTTTTCGTGATATGTAAACAATAGAAAAGAAACAAATTACCCTTTTATACATCGATGATTCAGAGAAATTTATTTTTCCAGTTCATGGTTACTTCCTCCTTGTTGTTTCTTCGTACAATTAGAAGGGTTTTCTGATTCACAATATTCGGAACTTCCCATTTGCTTTTCGGTCTCTTCAAATTGTTTGATTTGCTGTTCCAATTTTTCTGGCGTTGTTACTTCAGTGTTCGGATACACTTCATCAAGTTTCCTGGGACAAGATCTTTTATTGTCCCATTGTTCAAGTATTTGGAGTTGTTGTTCTCGTGTCTTATATGGAACTTCTTCATCATCGTCTGCATAATGATCATAATCGAGAGCGTCCACTCTATAGCACTCGGGAGGTAATTTTTCTTCGTTGCTTAAATTTTTATTTCCCGTTTTAAGCGACATAATTCTGTAACTGTTAAATTAAGTATTTAATTTATTAACAATGTCCGGACTTTTAACTTTGTTCCACTCAATAACAAGTCATATCTGTTAGATGAATGGCTTTGTCTTCATCGGTATAACTCACTTACAAAAAATTACGCGCAGAATAACGTAACTTCACCAGCACGAACAGCTATCAGTGAATGAGTAAAACGACAGCATTAAAAATATCAAAGTTGAATAGTGCGCAAATTGGTTTTATCTTAGATAAGAAGAGAGATCTGAGATCTATGGAATGTAAGGGAGGATTACAGAGGTGTATTATATGTCGTGATAACAAAATACAGTGAAATCTTCATAACTCAACGCCTTTACGACTGAATTTCAATAGTACCATTAGTGCAGCAAGATAGAGATAGGTTAGGATAAATTCTCAATGTTAAATGCTGTTTTTACTGGGTTATGACAGATTACAATACTTTCTAGTTGTATAAAGATTAATAATTTTCCAATTAAATAATAATACAAGAAAACTTGGCTTTATTGTCAACTTCTCGTTTTTTCCAGTATCGAACCGTCGATTCCATTGGCAGAACTGATGTATCGTTATCGATATTTTCCAATGCATCTCATTTTCAATTGAACGCGGCAAATTTTTAGCTTTTCTTTTCTCCTTAATGTTCCTTATGACTTTCAATTATGAAGTACAAAGGTTAATATTGAATGTAAGGTTATAGTGCACCCTCCGCACATTCTCAAAAAGGAAAATGAACATTGTTGCGAGAGAACGAGCGGAAAATCTTTATCATTCTTTGTGCCATTAGAAAGAACTGCGGAAAAATGGTCTATCTCTAATGGTCTATCTATAAATGATTAGTAAAATTTTTTTGTAGTATGAAGTAATCCTGCTAAGAATTAGCGAGCAGCAATATATAGCAGGATAAAAGAGATTGATATAGAAGAAAGCTTATACCTCGATAATCCCGTATTGGATGAAGAAGAAAATGATATCGTTTTCCAAGTCTTATTCACTGAGTAGACATCGGGCTTCGGTTAATACGTAGAAGGAAAACACCGATTGCGTCCGATATCATTTTGTGTGGACATTCGCGGATTTGCTGTTAATTTTTTTGTAGGTACACAGAAGCGACATATACTCTCATTTGCACTCCCTTCTACTATACATGTAACGTCACATTTTGTAGCAAGCAAATGTGGCAACGCCGCTACACATGGAACATCTCAACGGCGCTATCAAGTGAAGTCTCGGCTGATAAAATGGAAGGGGAAGTGATCATTGGTGATCGGTAGTGGTAACGCTGGTTTCATTTAAGTTGCGAAGGAACTCCGCGGGACGTCTCAGCCTTACATTAGCCGGTAATTGGTAAATTGTAGTAGCTGAGTACGAGATATTTTCAGGTACAGTCGCTCCTGACTCCTTTATTGTTTCTGTTAGTTCATTTTTCTTTTTTTACGTCATTAATCAAGAGTCAGCGCACCATCTTCTGCACCTTTATAGACGTAAATATGTCGAATTTATGACGTCACATTCCCAAATCAATCTCACGAAGAAACAGTTTCAATAAACATTTCGAATATTTGCCATTACCGATCGCGGTAAAGACCCGATTTGTAATAATGAAAGACAAAAATCAATACGAGATCTGTTACTCTTATTTATTTATTCAAATATGCCGGGTTTATGGCACGGGCTATCAGCGTTTGAAAAAAACACAACAAAAATGTCTGAACAAAAAAAGAAAGTTGAATATTTCTGTTTAGTCAGTTTTTTATTTTTTTTTTCATATTCACTATTTCGAACGTCATTAGTATTGATGTAGAGTTATTGTAGTATTGAGAGGTGCAACAATACTAGTAAATATTATCATATAGGGAAATCATGTTATGAATAAGATCGGGGCTTTTGATAATTGTCATTGTTTGTTTAAGATTAATTATGGATAATAATAGAAATTTGTATTAAATGTTTCAGTTTAAAAAATGCCTGGCATAGATTGGATACCGGGCGTATCGCAGATTAAGGCCGTGGCTCAACTGGTTACCTTGGATTTTGATGGTGCAGCAGAAACAACGAAGAATTTTTTGCAAGAATGCCCGGGAGTCTCGCAAGTAACTTCCACAGTGCAGCTTGCCACAGGCGATGCCAAGGGTGCATGGGAAACTCAGAAAAAATGCTTGGGCACTGTGAACAATGTTGCAAATGGTATTCCCGTTGTTGGTCATGCAAAAGGTGAATCACGAAAATATTCGTTAAAAATAGGCATATATCTCACGAAACGTCGAAACTTGAAAGCTCGAAAGTTAGCTTGGCGTTATCCATATCCATACGAATATTATAATTGGGAAAGTGCGTCTGTCTGTCTGTATGTTTGTCTTTCCTTCACGGCAAAACGGAGCGACGAATTGACGTGATTGTTTAAGTGGAGATAGTTGAAGGGATGGAGAGTAACATAGGCTACTTTTTGCCCCTTTCTAACCCACCACTTCCCTAAAATGGAGGGTGGAAGTTTGTATGGAGCATTAACGCGAGCGAAGCCGCGGGCAAAAGCGAGTAGTCGTAAAGAAGAAAGTAGATTCAATCCGTGAGGTTTTTCGATGTTCGACTTTAAATTCCTTACTTTTTCCAACAAGTAAAGGTGGGCCTTGAAAAAACGCGAAACAAATGATGCCCAATTTCGAAGTTGAGTTTCGCCGCACGAAACAGAATTTTATCGCACGAATCAGCCCCTATCGCTCAATTGCTGATTCATTGGACGCCTACTGGCCGACCGCAAATGGCAGCTGAGTAAAAATATCTTCTGCTTTCGATAACGCGAACAAAGACTTTCGATTCACAGGCATTTTAACTCACAGCGTTGCCGATGGAAACTTCTCACTATTCCCACCTTCGAATAACAAACAGACGTTTCTTAAAAACGAGCGATTCAAGAATAACACTTTCCACATCCAATTCTAAGTAAGGATGTGAGCATACTTGAAAAGTTCGAGTACTCAAAGTCCGAGCCGAATTCCCGATAGTTGTTGCACTAACTTCGAAAAACAAATCCCAGCAAAAGTCTCAATTGCGTTTGGAGACTCAAGTGGAAAGAGGAAGCTCAAACAATCTGCAAATGAGACTTGTTTCCCTTGTTCTATGGGAACCGAAAGTAATGATCGGAGTTTCGGCATTGTCCATTATATCGTGTTTCCAGGCATTGTCCATCATATGGTGGGAGATCATGAAGGAGGAAATCAAGCAATGAATGCAGCGACTAGATCTACAGTTGTCATCGGATCTGGTGCAGTTGCTGGAATAACAACAGGAGGTCTTTAACGTGATATTATGAAAACTGTATGCATTCAGGCCGTTTTGTTTATTTTGTTTATTTTAATACTGGTACTGCCTTAACGGACAAAATAGAATGTACGAAAGAAATGTTACTGCAGTTTTTTCGCTCTCCTCAATTAATATGAGCATATCTTTCAAACATATCTTTATTCATGAAAGGATATGTTTCAAAGATGAAAATGCGATAACTTAGAAGTGACCTTGAATAAGAAATTCATAATAATATGAAGAAACTGAAGATATAAAGCTCTTTTGTTTTAAATCTGTTTTTATTTATAATTTATAAACCGTGTTCTAAAATAAACTTTCATCATAGTATTTTCTTCGATATGCCAAATAAGTTTTCTTTATATATTGTTTTACATCCGCTAAGGCAGCGAAGATATTCGGATAGACAAAACAAAAGAAACAACTCTGGACTGATGTTACATATTACGAAATTTTATAATAACATCAATGAAATTGCGATGGAAATATTAGGAATCGGCGCTATTCCCGCTGGGATGGCGGCTGGTGTGGCGTATGATGCTACAGCAACCATTGTAACTGGTGAAGAACAAGGATACATAGCAGCGATTAAAAGTGCTGCTGAGAATCCTTCAGCGGGTACATTTATCGATGCGCTCGCTATTCCAGTGGGTGATGGTTTAGCTGGTTATTCGGGAGGACAAATGGCAGCGAAAGCAAACTTGAGTTATTTAGAAAATCTCAGAGAAGCTAAATTGGATAAGATGGATGCAGCCGCCAATTCCGCTGAAGCAATGAAATATTCGAATGAAATAAAAGTTATCACTAAGAAAATAAATACAATCAAACATGGAACGCCAGTATTTTGGGACGATGCAAAGACCGGAACACTTGCTCCCGAGGCAACTTCTGCAAATTCTTCAATTCCGGTTACCGGATATATCGATGACAATGACAAGAGAGAAGAAACTATTGCACCATGGTTTGTATACATGTCGAATAGTTTATCCTCGTCCCTTAACCCGCCGTGGTTACACTATCCAAAAATAACGCGTTGATTACACGGGTCGTAATGACCTCACCAATGTTTATACATCTGCCAAGTTGCCAGTTCCGAAGGTCACATACAAGTTCAGGATATTAGTTTGAACCTTTCCGAATAAGAATATCATGGGAAACATAACTTATATTAATTCGGAACTAACGGAGGGTTAAACATCTGTTTGGAAAACGTTTCCATCTATTTACAGAAAGAGCATAATTTCGATTATCTCGAGAAATTCGTGAATATACAAAACTTTAAATCATTCACATACACAGTTAAAATAAATTTAACAAAATAATAGATTTGAAAAGAAGAAATGGGATAGACTGTGTACGTCCCGGCCGAGGTACAGAAGTTCAAAGGAACGCCGCAATGCGTATGATCATGTAATAGTGAAAATATCATTTTTACTCATTTGTGCCTTATGATTGAGAAAATAGAGTCCCGATGGGTTGGTCAGATTCTCCTGGTGCTAAAGAGTCTAAAAACGACGTAAATCGGAATAGTTTTATCAATAATCAAGTTAGTTAATAATGTGAATCATCAATAGCCAATCAAAGAGAAATACAATTGATTAATCTCGTGTTCGGGTTCATTTTAATCAGAAGATTCACAACAATTCGTTCGTACGATCGTCGTAAAGAAAAGAAGGAAATTAAGTTTTCTTTATCGTACTTCTATTTGTTTCACTTGTCGCAGCTTTCCGTCACGCGGATATCTTGCTTCTTTTGTTTAAATTCGTTTTCACATTTTTCGTAATTTTAAATGTAAATTTAAATTTAAACGTGCATTAGTTTTTACATTTTGCGTAGATTTAAACGTGCATCAGTGTAAGACGAAATATTTTTATAGCATTAGACTGGCCGCTACTGCCTCCCAAGGAGCTTCACTTGGCTCCGTTTGCCAAGAGGATGCATTGGACTACGATTCATACGTGGAGACAATTATTGAATCCAAGGAGAGCAGGAGAGATGCGCAAAAAAAATTGGAAAATTTTGATGCCCAATCCTCGAAGGGTGATGTTCACGATAATTATAAAGACGTAAAGTTCACTACCATCAACAACATATCCGATTTGTTGAGACAATTCGGTGACGACCCTCGACGTAATGGTACTTTGCCGAAATGCGTAAGAGAATTGTTCAAGTGGGCATGGTTGCTTTTAATTATGCCGAAACAATTTTCGTTCACGGTAAAAAATGTTTTTATTATCATACAACTTGATTCGTGGCTAGTTCATAAAAACAGAAGAAACCTAAACGGAAAAACTTATTTCGGTGTGCTTTCTTGTTCTTTTCAGTTAGCGGCTCTAGTAAACAGTCCATTTGTCGGTTTATATCACAGTTTCATTCGTCATATAAGTGATTGGGAGGAAGTTCTTCCCTCTGATTTCAATCGAATATCTGGACGTCTCGCTCCGCTGATTGCAATGGTTCGTCGACTTTCAGCCGCAACAAATAGATCCGATGCCGAAGAACTGCGAGAACAATTTTTACAAGCTCTTAGACGACTAAATCGTGAAGAATACAATAGTAAGTGGCGATAACGATTAGTTATTTTTATTAAATACTGAAATCATGCTTAACGAAATTGCACTCTGTGTCTGCTCTAGATTTTCAAGCAGCCATGGTTGACATTCAGATTCCAATGCATCGCTTTATTCAGCAAAATCTCACCTTCGACAATTATCTAGGAAGAAGTATGAATACGGCGGGTCAGGTGCGACTATATTTCAAAGTGCAAACAAAGTCGGGAACAAAGGTCATGATTCTTTGCTTATCGGACGATCTGTTTGATCCTGTTGGAGGGGATCCGAGACCAATAAGACTTCTTATAACGGCCTACTTCGAAACGTGGACGGAGTTCACTTCCCATGGCCTGCTTGAAACAAAGGAAGAAATGCTAAAGAAAAACAAAAAATAAATCGCATTCAAAAACCGGTATTTCTAAGGGCCGTAATCCTCAATGCAAGGGTGCATGATTATGAACCAAATATACTTACACAACTTATATTTTTCAATATCTATTTTAAAAATTGTTGCAAAACGATATATTATTCCAGATATTTCTTATACGAGAACATAGGTGAGAAAATCGTGTGCCTTTTCGAGGGTTTTTTGTGTTGAACGTGGGAGTCAAGTCGTTGCACAGCATTTCCCGTGTACACGTGATATATACGTTTTACTTTTATATACTAGTGATATGTTATCTTGCGAATATGTTTATTATAATTGTAATGGTGTTTTTCTCAATAAAATACTGAGAACCATATCATCTCTAGGGTTAACAATTTTGCGTTCGTTTCTAATAAAATTGATTCGTTTTGCGCATTTAAATTAATGAAGTGATAATTTAAAAAAACATTATTTGAAATAAAATAAAACGTCGTATTCGATTGATCAGAATTCTATAATAATTCTAAAGCGCGAAAAAACAGATACTGTTTTCAAGAGAATTTTTGAGTGCTTGGTGTTTCTTTCACTTGTTAAAGTTTTATATTTACGATTAACCGAGGGGTATGATATTTACTATTGACCGTACTAGTCATATATGCGAATAGCGCAGTCATACACGATTGCGTAAAAATGCGATGATTTAAGGATGTTCTCGCGCGATAATCACACTAGTATATACGAAGTAAAGGCAAAATCATCAGATGCAATTTTTTAAGGATAATTTTTTGAAAAAATGAGGTGAATCTTCTTGAGGGTCATAATAAAATGTATACAAAATTTGAAAAGGTTTTACCGTTTTGGTAATCAAGATATTCAGTGGTAAAAATTGCAACTTTAACATGAGATCTTACAGGAAGTTATAAAAAAAATACGATTTTTTACAACATATATTACGATTCATAGATGGTCAAACTTTCTGAAATTTTACCTACAGTTGAGTATTATTGTCAAGAAGGTTCATACAAATTTGAAACTATTAATGTTTAAATTCGTTTAACGCAAGAACATCCTTAAATTGCTATGTTCAGGTGTTTGGAAAAATGACCCTCCGAAACAAGCCGACGACCACAGCGCTACTCGCAACACCGCGGGTTCTTCTAACAATAAAAACCTGTCATAACCCAAAATCCCGGTATTAAAATGTTAAGGATAATCACCAGTAATACAGATAAAATGCCTGTAAAAGCTGCGTTAAACAGTGAAATAGGGCAAACTCTTCGAAGACAAATAATTTTCTTACGCAGTACTTACGCCACAAGTTCGAACTCTGGAAAAGAGGAAATCGTCGACATAACCTCAGTGGATACACATCCAAAATTCGATGGCCCCGTGGCTAATGTTAAAGAAGAAGAACGGAAAGAAGCGGTAACAAACAAATCTCGTCTCAACCCGAACCATTATAATATATTACACGGGCGACGTCCCTACGAGGAAGACGGTATTGCTTTCCATCACTACTCTCTACATTGGAAAAGACGGATGTTTGGACGTTACGGACTCGAAGGTTCCAATGTCCCTGCCGGTGTTGCTTGGCCGACAAAAGAGGACATCATGTTAGCAAAAGAATATGAAAAAGTCGCTTATCCTCTGAGTCTCCAGGATAGTTGTGCTCAGATTGCCAAAGTCAAAGCCAAGGACGAGGCTAAGTTGCAAGCTCGGTAAATTTTAACGGGTATTCTACGAGTCTGCTATATTACGCAAGGCTCAATGTCTGAAGATTTGTAATCTTGAGGCGGATTTGCTATTACAGTTCTGCATTCTCAGTTTTTAATTAATTTTTACTCGCATTGATCCCGACTGCAGAACACTGATATAGAAACTTTGCAGTTTCAACTATACAGAACTATGTTAACGTTGCGTTAATCCTAATGTGCAATGAAAATGAGGGTGTTTTTGCAGGCAAGAAGAACTCGCTGCTAAGGCAGCAATGACTAGTAAATGGGAGAATCAGTTGCACGCCAAGATAGCAAAGAAGGAAGCCGATATGTTAGCTGCGAAAGAACGCAAGGAAAGAATGATGGAAGAAGTGCGGCGGCACTTTGGCTTTAAAGTAGATCCTCGCGACGAAAGGTTCCAAGCCATGCTGGATCAAAAGGAGACTGAGGACAAGAAGCTTCGCAAGGCAGCCAAAAAGAAAGAGCGAGCAGACAAGTTGATGGCTAGACTTTTGGCAGAGAACGACAAGACATCGCCGGGTGAAGATACTACCAAGAACGCAAATTCTTCAAAACCACAAGATTTAGCATAGATAAAAGCTGTACAGCAGTAACATTTTTCATTTCAATAAATCCGTATAACTAAATAAAAAAAGTTTTCTTCAAACACAGCACGAACTGAGAAAAAAACAAAGTTCATTTTTTTCTTTTCTATGTCTAAAAACACGTTCCTGGGGCTTGAGAGATTTACCAGATTGTAAATATTATATTGTATTTCATTTTTGCTAATACAAAAACATTACATTCAGATTCGTAGAGACTAGTGAAAATTAAGATTAATAATTATTCAATAAACATGCCTTTAAAAGATAATTCAAGTACTGTAGCTGTTCGCACGCACGTAAACCTCGGATTTTTATTCGTAACGATTCGTCTACGGTGCTCGAGGCTTAGTGAACCTGTAAGGTGCATGCTTCAGGACAGGTTCGTTTCACCATCTCATCGAACAGATCAGCTATCGGTCACAGTTGCAGGTTCTCGTTGATGTTCGAGCGTTTCTTCACCCACGGGATATTTGTGTACTGAGAAATTCGTGTTGCTTGTGTCGTCGGACGTTTTGCTCGCGACATCGACCGACGTTAATGATGATTCTGTTTCGTGGCTTGAACAAGTCTCCACGATCTCAACGTTACGTATCTTCGACTCATCCACGAATATGACTCGTAATTTGCCTTTTTCCGTGTGTCAGGCCGATTGTAACTGGGACGGGGACGTTAATTCGTAAAATTGAAAGCTCAACTCCTCGCCGAAGAGATTGTCCGGGGTGATGATCTCCGGTTCTACCATGTTCAAACCAAGAGCTGTTGGATTTAAATCGGTAACCAGATAGCCTTCACCGATGAGACCACATTCCTCTGCAACTTCCTCCTTCGATACAGGATTCAAAAAGTCTGCAAGTACGTTCCAACAGTCACGTTCTGTTCGGATGGATCAGTTCGTTTGCATTAATCACATTGGTAGAATGTACGTAAGTATATATATGTGTGAGTATGTTTAAACTATCCTTTGTTACGATATAATATGATCACGATTTTTTTTACAGCTAGACCGAATACTCAAAGTAACCAAATCGAATCTCACCAGTTTCTTTGTCGGAACAAGATGTTTCGGTGGCCTGCTGAATCTGCACATCTTGCTCAGTCTCACTGGTTGGTACGACCATGGGCACGAGATACTGTACCTCGACTTCGCGCTTGATGCCGCTCAAAATTTGTTCAGCGCAATGTTCCAGCGTGACGGAGCCCGTGACGACGTTAGTCTCTTCGGGCTCGCTGATAGAAGCCGTGGCTGCTGCGACCTCGTCAATCGTCACTACTTGACTACTTCAATTTTTGCGAACAAAAAGAAAATCAAGTCATAATATCGCCGCCAATAATTGGACTGCATGATTCCTGCATATTCCGTATAATTTCTCATTTACCTGTTAAGGGTGGTTTGCTTTCGCGAGATATTTTCGCCGAGATTTTTGACGAACTGTTTTTGCGCAGGAAGAATCGTTCCATTCGCAGTGATCAGTTGACGGGGTCGTGTATCACCGCGATTTGCGATCGCCCATAGATGACCAGCGCCGTGGGGTGCCTTCGAGCCTTTCCGGAAATGAGGATTTATTGAGAGATTGTGCCGTACGGAATTTTTCCACCGATCGTCGTTGCTCTTGTAGTACGGAAAGTGTTCCCTGGATAACGAGTGAGAAAGCAGA
This sequence comes from Ophioninae sp. A BG-2022a, assembly GCA_030523105.1. NCBI lineage: Eukaryota > Metazoa > Arthropoda > Insecta > Hymenoptera > Ichneumonidae > Ophioninae sp. A BG-2022a. The sequence continues at coordinate 56,580 of JAPYZI010000241.1, read as the reverse complement.
AACGAAATTGTTTTTTAAAGCCGTTCAGGAGATTTTCTCTACGAGTTTTAAATTATCGACATTTAGATTACAGTGGCAATTCGCTTATCTAACAAAGTTGAGTTAAAAAAAGGGATTAATTGGGATTTTGTCGTTTTGCATTGCGTAAAGGGATGATCAGAAATGTATGTATGTTTTTTTGGTGACAGGCACACGCCAGTACCGCCTGCCCCACGTATTTCAATACTTTTGTTTTTGCATACGATTTTAATCGTTGCTGCTCGCACAAGTTATGACCCTCGTCGTCCGGAAAGCCTACACTACCAACCGGACCTTCTTTCCCCTTGAGCAACAATTTACTTCACCTGCCCATACCCGATGACGACACGGCTCGTTGCACGAACGACGAGCTCGGGAACTTTAAATGTGCACCCCCATCCCTCGTCCTATGGCGAGAGAAAGCTACGCGACGATAGTTTTCGTACATTGGAGGTCTTAAACGTTCCCCTTACACGCTCGAGCGAAAACGCTTCGATATACCCTACGGCCAGGCAATTTATGTTAATCCGCCACTATATAGAATCGATTACGATATGTACGTATTCCAGTTAAAGAATCGACGTCAGAGGGTGGCAACACGTAATGACTCCGTCGTTTTACAACTTCCTGCATTTTGGCCCAACCAACCGTAATTTTTCTGGCTTCGAACATTTGTCCCAATACATGGGGTTGAAATTTGCATTTTTGCGATGTGGCGAAATCTTTATTTTTTGGTTTCTTCATTTCATTATTATCGATAGTGGAATATTCCAGATTTGTGGTTAATCTCTGAACGAAATTAATGCTTGCGAAATATTTCTAGTTCTTCTATTCAAATCTGTGAATGCTAATTTGAAGAAAGAAAGAAAACAATTTTTATTTCACCCGGACGATGCACACTTCCACGCCATTCCAGAAAAGAGTATGGAATTTTTACATATTGGATATTATAGATTTACTTTCGATAATTTATGTATTCTGCTTAGAAGAATTGAGGACGTTTTTTTTTTTAATAAATCTATGGCACCTCATTATCATATAGTTTTCCTATTCAATTTTAATTAGATTTTATGGATATATATTTTTTCAGCACTCGATAATATGTATCTTTATTGTCAAGGCGAATTTTTAATGAGAAATATTGAAATGCAAGTATAAAAAATCTACAATCATGATTTTCTATTTATCAAATAATTCTTTACGGATTCGTCGGATTGGTATTAGCCTACGGCAAAGTTGATACGAGACCAAATCGTGTATCTTCAATCAACAACTACGCATATCCAATTAACGATTCTTTCTATAGCAACACATCATGGAGACCATGGGAAACATGTCATCTGCTTCCTGCTACAATCTTTTTGAAATAGACGAGTCAATTCACACGAGTAATTGCCGAAAAGATGTAACAGGTACAGTGAGGTTTATAGCGACGTAGGGAGATCTTTATGAAAAATGTAGAAATTTCGTTCGAAGCTGAACAACGCCCAATGATTTTTTTTCCAGGTAACAATCGAGAATCCTCGTGCCCGAGTTCCGGTTGGTGAGTGTTGCTGTACGCAATTTTTCGAAAGGGAAAAGAGGCGCAAGGAGGGCTCCCTTTCGATCGAAATCGAGGGGGTCGAGGAGTCTTGGCTGGTTGGCTGGAGCACACGAGGCGCGATGGTATTGCACACGTATAAGTTGGAATGGATAAGCTCGAGCGGAAGGTTGCGAGGGTGGTGTTGAAGGAAGACGAAGAAGGGTGAACCACCGCGGTACCAGGTGGTACCGTGCAACGAGGGCAGCGGTACCGATGAGTACCATCTCCGAGACCACCCGTGAAACGTCCCGCCTCCCTCACCACCCTTCACCGACCCCGACCGACACTGACACCTGAGACTCACGATTTTGCTAGATAAACAGCTCGTTCGGATGCGATAAAAAAAACGGAATATACATGACTTCAGGGTTCGAGGAGGACATCAATGCTATCATTGATTTTCCGATTAAACGATCAATGTCAATCCTCTACGTGCCTTCGCAAAAGGGTGGAAAAACTTACTTCGCTCATAGGATCGATGAAACATTGAAATATTTTTTACGGGATAAACGGAACAGAAAACAAATAGGCCCAGTATATGAATCCTCGAAGAACAGATCCCTAGCGTTTTGTACATTTATCATTTTTGTCTCCAGCACTTCGAAGCACGAGGAACTTTGATCAGACAGCGAGTGGCGTACTTTGATTCGAAAAGCTACATTAAGGACGAGAACTATTCCAAATTGATGCTCACGAGATCCATTGGTAAATTGCCGAGACGGTCAGCTCGCCACGCTCCTGTAGAGCTTGCTCGATCAATTCCGTGTACGTGAATGGCGGCTTTTTTGGTCCTCCGTAACGCGATGCTGCAGAACTTCGATTTTCGGCTCCGTAAGTCGCCGACAGGATTGTCGGATGACGCGTTATCTCGTTCTGCAATGTAACGACGCTAGATCCAACCATTGTATTCTCCTGATGATTCGCACCATTTTTTCTTGCATCGGTCCCGCACCAAGCGCCGTTTGCACGGAGAGGGTTCGTGCTGTTTCTGTTTCGGTGACCTGCTGTTAAATAACCATGCTTCACATCGATTATCCGGCTCACTGGACGTTGTTACTTTTTTGGTTCGGTATTTTATTTTTGTATTATTTATTGCGATCTCTTTACATCTCCTTAGTCTAGTTTGGATCATTCGTTGAAAAATTCTATCACCGTTTTAAAAGTTTTGATCTTATGGAGTCGAGTTTTTTGACTCGCTAAGCGAGTTTTGTCGTCGTGATAACAAACAAAACGGTACAATTACATCGCGATAAAAAAAAACTTGTTGTATCCCGGAATAATAGTTCGATAAAGCAACCCGTAACAATTTTACCTGCTGCTCTATTTTCATCCCCGTGTGCACTTTGAAAAACGTGTAATGCAATGTACGCGCGACTTTTTTTCCGTTTGTAGATTTTCTCGAAAATGCCTCAAGTTGATCGGCGTTGAAGTTTCTATTTTTGAGATACGATGGAAACTTCGTTTTTTTTTTTCACTGGTATCGTTTTGCAAATTCGGACACGGAACATCATCGAGCTATTTTTTTTCGGATCTCGCTCAGAGATGGATAAGATCAATTGAAAAATTGATATTGCGGATAGTGATGAGAATTTTGAAAAAAAAACGAGTTATTTCGTTGCTCGATGCAACGATGGACGCAAAGTATGTATTACCACTGTGATTGTCTCTGGTTACAGGAAGAATGGACCGTTCCTCGGGAGCCTCGATGAACGAATCGAGTTTGAAGTCGAGAAGCCACGAGAGATTTCCGTCCTCCTGATCCTCAGCGGGAAGCGACGATGGAGTCGTCGTAGACAACGGAGCTTGGGTCACAGGAATAACCGGAAGTTCTGACTCGTTTGTGGCGTTTTGGGCGGTTTCAGATGCGCTCGTAGGTTCCCAGTACGAGAGTATCGTACCATAGCCATTCTCGATTGAATTAACGTCATCGAGGGTCTGAATCCCCGAATCGTTACCGATCGAGTTCGATATATCGGTAAACTCGGCATTACCGAGGCCCGCAGGATCCCACGTACCATCAACAACGAGTACCTCCAATCTCGCAACCGAACCACCAACGTTCGTTATTTCCTGGATCGAAGAGGGCGACGATGACGACGATGACGAGGGCGAGGACGAGGACGAAAATTCCGTCGGTTCGATCAGACTTTGTAATATCGTCGCGTCAACGGGCTCACGTAACTCGGCGATAAAACGTTTTTTTCCATTTTGACAAACTTCGTCGCACAGGCTCTCGATGTCAAGATCCTCGAAGACTTTCCTCTTGACCCTGACCGGATTGTCGACGTCCTCGCGAGTGGGCATACCGCTCGATCCCGAGGATGGTCCAATCATCGTACACCAGCCGACGACACTGCGTTATCCCTCTTCACGAACGAAAATTTACTTCCTTTTTCTTCACTTCGAGGACGAAGAAAATCTTTTCTTTCGTTCGATGGACACTACGAATTAGCTGGTTTAGGGTTACTCGAACGATTCACGAAACTCGCTAATCCGAGTTCTTTCATTTATTCCGGTTTTAATGATCTTTGTTTTCTTTTCTTTTTTTTTTCAAAATACTTTCTTATTCGGAAATTTCGAATAAATTGGACGTGAGCACTTTGTATATATCAGAGTGTCCAATCCATTTCTGCTATCACGAACACGGCACTGCGGTTACGTTTTTTTTTTTTTTTTAATTCTCTTTCTCCGTCACTCCGTAATTATAAGATTTGTAAAAGTGAGAAAAGAAAAACTTCAATTTAGGAAAAAAAATACGGGCAGACCCGACGATACGATTTAGCGAGGATTCGACGTCGAGTCGTTCATCGACGAAGAGGAACCGGACTTTCTTTTTTATTTCACGAAGCCATCGATGCTGATGTTTTCGGAGCATATGCGGTACGATCGAGGTCCTGCACGAGACTCGTTTGTTTCGTATTTCGACTATTCCGCTCCGGCCAGGCTTCTTCGCTTTCGTGTGGCGCCCCGAGCGCTCTCGCGCTCCCCAGCTTATCGCATTCGTCTTTTCTAACGCTCTTGAATTCTTTCGCCTATTCGCCATGACGATCGTCTTAGCGGGGGTATACACGCGCGACGTTCTCACCTGCGAATTAATTGAACATTTTTTGTTTTTCTTTTTTTTTATGGCTTTTCAACGAGCGAGAAAAATCATAACGAAAATATTTTATTATCGATTGACGGTCACTAAAGAGTCGAGGCTGCGATCATTGTTGCAGAAAAATACTTTTCAAATCTTGATGTGCAAACTTCGGCATATTAGATGAAAACAAAAAAAAATCCACATAAATGCTTTTTGGTTAAATATATTATTAGACTAATAAATACAAAACATATATAGAGAAACAATAAACTTTTATTATTCGTAAAAGAACGAATATCAGCGATCGCCTCTTTTAAATATGCTGAGCAGTAAATAATTTAATTTCAAATGTCAAAGGCTAAAAGGAAAGCAGAAAAATATTCTATCGTGGGGTAATTTCTTGGATTGCTATTATAATTGAAAAAAAAAAACATGATAACGCGGAATGAAAAAATCGTTTTTCATATATTCTTTGAGCAAATTATTTGTAAATTGATTAACGGTTGAATAAACATTTTATCAACGGAACACAGTTGGACTTCAAGAGTGTAAGACACTTTTTAAATCTTTTCCTGAATAAATTGTTTCTCCATAGGTGCGAGGACAATAAACAAAACGGCGACTTGAATTTCTTATAAAAATTAGTGAACGTTGTGGAAAGTATACAATTAATTATGCGGGCTGTCCACAAAAAAAAAATAAAAACACTTTAAGTATATTCTTTCTCGAATGCCACACAGTGGAATAACGGTAGATTTTCGAAGTCGTCTTCTACGCCGAATCTCCCTGTAATCGACCTTTTTTAATTCGATCAAAATTGAAAAAAAAATAGTATATCATTACTTCAGTTAGATGAAAACTGTTAGTGAAGTGCCAATTAATGAAGTATTGTTTAAATATAAAACCTGCAAAAATGACTTTCATAATTTCATAAATATTTGAAAAAGTAACAAAAACGTAGCGGAAGATGGTCGTAGAAAAAATAATATTGATTGTAAAATAACGAAATTGATAAAAATGATATTTGAACGAAATTGCATAATAACAGTATATTGGAAAAAGCTTAATGGAGGAAAAATGCATTCGAAGTACCAATATTAGACTTTCCGTTGATACAAAAATAAAATCGTGCTTTGATCTTCATCCGATCTTCATAAAAGAGCAAAAACGAAAAAAAGATGAATTTCTCGGTTCTCCACGTCGCCCCATGATAAAAGATTGTTCAGGGTTCGTTCAAATATACCCGCAGCGGCAAAGTTGGTTCGCCGCGCTGCCGCATGGCGTCGTCGCGGTAAAATTCTTTCGCCGCCGAGGCGCGAGAGCGCGTGACGTTCGCGGAGCCGAGGTATGGCGGGCAGGCGAAAGGAGCCTCTCTCGCGGTTCAGTCTTGCCGAAATGGCGCGGATCAATGAACCCACGTAGTGTCCGCGGAGGGGAGAGGTTAGAAAATTTTCAAACACAGAGGGAGAGAGAGAGGGAGAGTAGGGCGACTCTGATCGTTGGTAGAGTCGTTGCCGATTCTTTGCGGCAAACGGAGAGTATCCGGGGAGCGATTGACACAAACGTTTTCGCATTCTCGTGTACGCCGTTGATCGAGCGAGACAGAGAGAACATACGCGGCGTACAACTGAAGGAGTGCGCGTGCGAGAGCGAGTGAGAGAGAGAGAGAGAGAGAGAGAGAGAGAGAGAGAGAGAGAGAGAGAGAGAGAGAGCGAGCGTGAGAGTCGACTTGCGTGTCCGCCATCGGCCATTGTCTCTGACATGGAAGCCTATCAAAATGGCAGAAGTCTTGCAGATGTTTTTGTTCCTATATAAATCAAAGTACCGCCGAAAAAGTCCGAAAATAATACTTCATGATAGACAGGACAGTGATTTTAGTCTCGGTTTAATATGGTCAGTGTTAATATGGGCGGTGGTGTTGCGTTGTGCAGCGAGCGCAGCTTCGACGACATCGACGAGCACGAGCACCGAGGTACCCTGCGATCTCGAAAATTGTGTAAACGGTGATTGTATCAACGGTAGTTGCGTCTGTCAGGATGGATGGCAAGGTGCAGCCTGTCAGTACTGCGGTGGAAAAGTCAGGTGTGTATTCTTAACCTCGCAATAACAGAAAATAATAAACGTTTATAACGTCTGTATCGAATGTGATAGAAAAAAAGAAAGAAGCGTGCAAGTTCGTCAGAACGGGGCGAGAAAGCGCCACGGCACGATATTGCTCAGTCGACTGCACCGTACGGTTTTCTATCTTGACTCCACATTGCAACGCATGCTACCCAATCGTCAACCGGTGAAACGTGTCGCTGAACGTTTGTCTTTTTCTCCACAAACGTCTTTTTGTTTTTCAGCGCTCGATGCGCGTTTCCGGTTTACTGTTAGGAACATCAAATTTTTTCAGGCACCCTTTAACGTTCCTCAATACGAACGTAGATTGCGTTTAAACTATAGGTATGTTTTGCAAGTTCTTCTGTATTTAATGTTTGTTTCGACCGGTTTTCGCGCCCTCTTTTCACTCCGATAAAGTTTTTCTCTTTCTCTTCTCGCGGATGAAAGAAATTATCGACGACTCGTAAATAAACACGACGGTTACGTATGACAGCTCGTAATCGCTCTTTCTCCCTCTTTCTTCACCGAGGACTATACCTGTATATCGCCCATGCTTGAATGAACTAGCACACGCGTCTCGCCGTGTCATCTTATCCAAGTGCGAAAAACGTGAACGCGACATCTTGAGGACTAAAACCATCGCTCAATTTTCACTTCCCAATGGAATTGAACGTCTGACCTTTTTGCCTCGTGTTTTCCAGAGGCTACTCGAGATTCATAAATACTCCTCGTCGTCCTCGTCGTTGGGTGTGCATTTGCGACACTCGTAAATTATAAAATCGAACGGAAATAGACACACACGCGTGATGAGAATTCTTTACAGCATTCCGAACGGGGTTTTGCGGAATTGAGGGTCGCCGGGTTACAACATGGCCTCAAGAATCGTTTATTTATTATTTAATTGTATTTTTAGATAACATTTAATAGAACAAACGGTACATCTGTGTGATGAACAAAGTTCGCCGATTGGGAAAAATTCGACGTTCGAATGTACCGAAAACTATTATTTCTCCTGCTCTTGATTGTTTTTCACATAAATTGTAGCGAAAAACCTGCGATAATATTTCGAGCCTTCTTTAGAAAACGAGAATGTGAACCTGAAAAAAGAACATTGCGGAAAATACTGAAGCATTTAATCGTGGTCGTTTTTGAGTGGAACATTTTCTTCCGTTTTTTATATCTTTAGAGAAATAAAATAATTGAACATATAATAATATTTATATAAACATACAGATATTTATATAAATATATTCACATATGATATAAATGTTTATATATATAAATGTATTAAAACACAAAAATTGTTTTCTTACATTTTTTAAATAAATATATTTATTAGCATTATAGACTTCCAATCTGCCACGAAAACGAGGGCAACGAATACACAAAAAGTAATAGTTTTTACCATACACCGGAATTTTATGAAATGTGAGATGTTCCTGCCGCCATGATGGTTTTCTTATTTTGCGTTTGGGATAAAACATTCCCGCATACCAATATGTCCGTCCCTCCATCTTTCTCTTCCTCTCTCCTACGTCAGCCTCTATCAGTCTTGAATTCCATACGACCTTTTCATCGCTCATTTCTCCGTGAATCTTTATGCGAAGTTGGATGCCTTCTTTTTTTCCACATTTTACGTTGTGTATCAACACTGACCGACTCCTGCCCCGCAGACCGTCGACCAAGATCGACGAGACGATGCGAATAACGGGAAATTCTATACGGACGACCCTACATATACGGATATATGTGTGCGTCGACAGACCACGGTAAACACATAACAGACTAGTTTATCGGACTACCTTTTCATCGCAGCTCCTATTACTCGTGTCGAAGTTTGTATACCGGTTTGCAAAATGTGCACGTTCGTGCGTCCCACGACATTCGTATCGGACGAGTCCGGCTATCAACAAGATCCTATCATTGAAATTCTTCAACGCGGACCTCCGGATCACGTTATTTTCGAAATTTTTATTAAAATATGAAACGAAAATTATTTTCTCATACAAATTTCCTCTGGGAATTTTTAGGTATGAAAAGTACGAGAAAATATTTCAGGATTCAGCAATTTGATGTTCGTTTACGATTTTTGATTTTGGATAATTATGGAAATGGATTGACAAAAATATGAGTGGGTACGTTCCAATGAGTCAAATTGGGTTGAAGTTTGCATCGTTCGAATCCAACAAATTCTTTCATGCGATTTCTGATTTATATTATCATCAAAAATTATTTCTTGCTGGTGAAATCGATTTATTGGGTATCGCTGAACGAGAATTTTAAAAAATGTTTACACGGTTTTCGTAGCTCAAATTTGTGCAACAAATATTTATAAAATAAAAAAGGTATATATGTATATTTATATATATAGAGATTTGCATCTCTTCAACGCCACGACATTTTTTATTTGATATTTTTATTTCCTTAGTTTCAATACTTTACGAAAAATTGTTTCCTCAGATGCAAATCCTAGATTTTTAGATGGGGCCCAAAAACATTTTTTGCTTTTTCTGTAATGATCTTTATTAAAAATAAATCAAGTAATCGGAAAATAATCACTTTCGTGGCATTCCATCGTTGCAAATTTCAATTTCATCAAACTTGAGCCTGATTCCTCGGGCGAGTCTTGAAAGATTCATGGAAAATTACATTTCTAACAATATTAAATATTTATTCTGCAAATTATATTTGTAAAGATATAAAAATATGCGTAATAATGACGTTGAAACAAGCATCGCTGAAACGTAACGAATTGTTTTTGCTAATTGTTCATTTCTTCATTTCGATGACCGTCCAAAATTTTGTTTTTCGACCATTGAAGTTGGATATCTTTTGTAAGAGTATATAAAAATGTTTAGGCGATTCTCACAGCACAAATCGGCAAAAAAAAGAATGAAGGCGTGAAAAATAATGAATTTTCGTTGCATTCCAACGATGCAAAATACAACCCCAGGCTAAGTAACGATTTCATTGAAGTTTGCATCGCTGATTCGCAACGATTCAAGTATTTCTTTGTTTCACACGATATGGTTACATTTTTTTCACAGCTCGTATATTTATAATTAAAATATGTAAAAACGAAGTTATTTGAGGTTAGTAGAATCACAGTTGAAGCTTGATACAGCAGAGAAAATATTTCGGCAATTAAAATTAAGAGATTTCGAAAGCAACGAAAATAAATTTTGATAAATTGTTTAGATTTCATTATCACCAATATTCACACCGATAAGGACTTGAATTCTTCAACGTATTCTTATTAGATATTTTCTCACGCAATTCGTAGAGAAATCATCTGGATAATAATAAAAATAGAGAAATAAAAAGATAATCGTGGCATTCTGGAGTTTTGAAAAATCCGAACATCGTTCGGCAGATTTGTGAAAGAGGGGGTATTTTGTTCAGTCGATCGAATAAATGAGGCAATGTCGAATGTGGCGTGCATAAATATTCGTACTTTTCGCACTTTGGACGCTGATATCTTGGTCGAAATTATTTGCGGAAAATCTTCGATGATGCCGTCGTGTTCTTTTTTTTTTTTAGACCTCTGTTTCTATCTTGTGAACCGGTATTGTCCGATTTCCATGAATGTTATCTTTGCTGTTGTTTTTCTCTCATACGTGAAATTGAAACAGTGTTGCGTTTGTGATTAAAAAAAAAATCGTCATTCGGAGAGTAAATTAGTTGGAGAATCCCTGGTTCGTGGCATGTGTATTTTTGCAACAATATAAAATTTTATGATTTACGATTTATTTACTTTTTGTTAAATTAAAAACTTTTTTGCATATCGACTTTATAAGTTATGACATAATAACAATAATAACTACAAGAAATAACTGAAGATTGCATCGTTGGAAAGCAACGAAAATGAATGATTTAAAATTGCTTAAATTTCATTTTCACAAGTACCGATTACGAGAAATATTTGCTTACATTTTCCACCACAGTTCACAGACAAATGTTTTGAACAATAGAAATAATAGAAAAATGAAAACAAAATTAATCGCTGCGTTCCAACGACGAAAACTTCAACGTTATTAAATTACTACGTAAAATTAAAAAACGTTTGCTCGACTTTCGTCCTTCCGATGTATCGTAGGAAATTTGAAAAATTAAAAACATCAAAAGTAATTTACGTCGCAACCCAACGATGCATATTTTACCGTTATGAATTATGTTTCCTTTTGCAAGGCCCTTTTCTCATGTCTCTCCCTCTCGTTTCACACTCGAGGTCCCTCAAGTGTTCGCGAGACAATTATGTACCGAAGAGCCCATTCTTCGGGGACTCATTACATGTGGAACTCAGGATCTTGACGCACGAGCGTATTTCTTTCATCGAGATCGAGAGAGAGAGAGAGAAAGAGAGACGGAGACAATGTAGATTGTAGAGATGTGTACGCGCAGTGAAAACGCAAACGGGCGAGGACGTGAGGCGGCTCGTAAAATGTGCCACCACGCAGGTAGAATTTCCTGCTCTGTCGGGCCCGTGTAAAACACACGATTACTTGCTTTTTAGACGTGCACGAGTTTCGCTGTAACCGAATGTCACGTGGCCAAAAATTTCGCGAATTGTTATTACGTGAAGCTTATTCTCGTGACTTCTCGACTCGTTTGCAAGGAAAGATCGTTTTTCCGGGTCATTGATTCTTTTTTTTTCGATCACGCAGAACGTGTCAAGTATTTCGATCGTTTGTACACATCATTTTGAAAATGGAATGCAGAATCGATTTTGAAAGATCGCCAGAATTTTATAATTTCTTATTTGAAAGTTTTAAAACTTTGTTTTGTGAATTGAAAATCTACTGATGAAATAATGTATATCGAAGTTTCTCTGGAGTGTAATGAAATTTTCGATTTCTTTTCTCAATACTGGAGATTTTTCGCTTCATTTTAATTGCTGCTTGTATCACGATCTGCAAATAATAATGGGCTTGAAGTTTTCTAGAGTGAATGTTCTTCTTTATAATTAATTCGAAATTTATTAAAATAAAATAATTATCAAAGAAATTCACGTGTTTATTAATTATTTTGATTATGAAGAAAATTCACGCGTTTATTCGTGTTGTAAATTCCGGGATGACGTTTGCATTTCAACAATGCAATTTTTACGTAGCGATCGTATTAACCCCTCGATTTGTCTTGCATTATTAATACCGTAAATTCTCAGCGACTCACGCTTTTTTCTTGAACAATCATTTCCAATCATTTTCAAATGAAATTTCGCTTCGAACGAGATCGAAACAGTGCGATGATGGAGGTTTAATACAAACGTTAGCCGTAATACAGCAGTGTACAAAAAGTTCGACACTCCACGTTGGACGCGTCGTGTGATCGTGGCTCGTCGTGAACACTCGATCATTTATATGCCTACACGCTTGTTCCAAAAATTTCAACATCCTATATCTCTCGCTCTCGCGATTGTCGCGTCACCGCAAAAAATTACGACTGAGTCAAAGGCTATGGATGCTTTTGATGGGACTGCGTGTAAAGAGACATTCGCATATTTCGGTCTCTGCGTAATTCTCCGAAAAAAACGGACGAATAAAACGACAAAAAAAAAAAAAAGAATATTGTGCTCAATTTGTGATCGAGTACAGGAGGCCTCCTTTCATTGGATGACTCGTGGCGTGTTTCAACCCCCTTAAACCTGAAAGATTCCAAAAACAATGTATTCGACAAGGAGAGTGAGCAAAGATAGAAAGAGAGACGCAGACAGCGGAGGGGTAGGGGGATAGGAGGAGAAAGGACGTAAAAAAGGAGTTACCGAATGTTCACCGTTTTCGTGCAGATGCAACGCTGAAATACAAACTCGTTAAACGAATACTTGGTAGCGTTGAATTATATAAAACCGTAACCTTTCGCGCGGCTGTCCGACTGCGTTCGTTTAGACAAATCCTGTCACGAAATATTGGAGAGTCGGTTAAAATCGTAGAGACGATAAAAGGGTAGGATAATATACGATGATAGAACAGAGTATTGATATATATGTAATTAATTGCATGATCGAAACGGTAATTGTTCTGGGAAATTCATACGTTTCATAATTCACCAAATTCACTACAATAATAATAACAACAATAATAATAATGGATAGTAATAAGAATGCAGTATCCGTGATGAAATAACTGAAACAATCACTGGCTGTCCAAAAAGGGAATAGGATTGTAATGATCAGTGTTGATTACGATAATAATATTCGATTTAATGATAGTACTAATTAAAAATAGGTATTAAGGATTAAATATTAACAACATTAATAGTTGCACCAATTAGATATAACTTAAAGAAAATGGGAAGAACATTTTTAAGAATTACAATGATTATCCATTCGGTAGTTACATCGCAAATTACTGAACAGATATTAAAAAACGTTTCGACTTCTTGAAAATTTGAGAAATTATAGTTCCCCATAGAATAATAGTGCATTAATTATTTCAGGATTTTTCACGAATTAATTTTCAAAATGTATGGAAATAAATATTTGAATAAATAGTTTTAAAAAAAATCGCAGTACGTTACCATGTTCGAAATGGTACGTGAAAAGACGTAAATGTACATATTCGAATAAAAATTAGTCATCGTTTCATTTTTGCTGATTGTTTTTGACAAAGACTAAAAGTAAAAAAAAAGATCGGATAGTCAGATTGATAGATAGGATCTTTATTTACTGTATATCGATGAAACCCCCAAGATAATTAATATGGCGATCATTGTAGTCTTGAATTCAATGATATTTATCATCCAAGATAATACGAGGGTCCTGTATTTTGCCTTTCAATCATATTATTGATACGATAAGGGAACGTCGCTCCGTCGTTGCGGAATAAATAATTTAATCAATATCATATCTGGGATATGAAAAGGTGTCAAAGAATATTTGGATTACGCTTTTATTTTGTGTTTGGATAGCAACGAAAAGCTTGGGTTATTACGGTATGCCGAGAGGGCTAAGTCCAGAAATTCGTGACCCAAGGATTCGGGACGTGTCCCGAATTCAATATTCATCGCGGAGAATGCTAAACTCGATTATCTCTGGAACGCGCGAAAATACCACTGATATTTTTCGCTAACTTGTCATTGTAAGCTTTATGAAGAAAACACGTATATCCTTTCCTTTCCGCTCATCAATTATGCGTTCGTTCATGACGTTGAAGTATGCATCGTTGAAACTCAACAAAAATGTATTGTTTTTTAATGGCTCCATTTTTTTTTAATGATGAAAATGTAAATGTGAAAATTTGGACTAACGATTTTTCTCATTGTTATTAGACGCGTACAAATCCAATTTATGAAAAGATAATATTTTGTTATTATTATTATTTAAAACAATAAAAATGAAAATAAAGAAATTGTCATTTTTATCAGCATGTTCGTTCTTGAAACAATTATTTTCAGACTTAATCAAACAATATCGAAAAGTTACGAGTTGATATATCACACTCTAAAATAATTTTCAATTTTCAGAATTAAAACGCTTTTGTATTTTAAAGATGATATTTTTTTATTTCTAAAACTATATGAATTATTTATCTTTATGAATAAAATTCGTTTTTTAAATTCAATATTTAAAATTTAATTTTTTTGTTTTTAGAATAAACTATAATATTTCAAAAGTTTATCCTCAATTTTTAAATCAAATTTTGTTTTCTTAAATCAATTCAAATTTAAAAAACGCGGCAAACGATTCGATTTTTTGTTTGATAAATCGTTTTTTTGTTTGACGTGATTTTTCGAGATCGTTGTCGTTATAATAAATCATTGTTTTGATAGTTGCCGTATGATTAGTTTTATTTCGGTTGTAATCGATCGTTGATACGTGACGACGGTTGGGGCTCGAGCACAAAATTGAAAGCTGACAGGAAACGTATACTGTGCTGCACGGTGTCCGTCTGTTATTGCGAACGATGATAGCTTCGAATATATACAGATATGTATAGAGAATTCTTTAATTGGCGAGATACTGACTCTTTGGATAGTTGAACTGGACAAAGGATTGCTGATTGTATTGAGCGCATAAATAACATACCCACGCTTCTTTATTTCACTCCCAGAGCCTTGAACACTCGAGGCTGTCATTTAATTATATCTGTCGAAGAGTCAATTATTCCCGCGAGAAGAAGAAAGGCGGAGCTACTTGAACTCACAGATAAACGACTAAAAATACAATTTTCGTGTAAGTCTTTGTTCGTGGTGTTTGTTAGTTTGTCACCGCATTTGTGGGATCCTGATACACGAATGACATGAAAGTTTGCCTTCGTTGGAATGATTGTTATCCTTCATTTTTTCCTACTTTATTTTTTATGATCATTTTCAAATTAAAAAAAGAATCCCGTGAATCTCTAACGAGAATACGTAAAAACTTTTGATCGATTTTCACAGCCTGAAAAGGCGACAAAATCGAGTTACTGAAAATAAGCTTTCGTGGCATCTCAACGATGCAAATTTTATCGTTAAGTCGATTATGTCTAGACAAAAAAAATTTACAAAGTCTACATTTCGAACGTTATTTTCTGACGTTAAAAAAATGTATTTTTTTACTCCTTCATTTTTATTATTGTATAAATGATCTCTGATAAGAATACGTAAAAGGATTCAAGCACTTTCGCAGTCAATATTATTGAAACTGAAGTATAAACAATTAAAAATAATGCATTTTTAGTGCCTTCCAACTGTACAATCTTCAATCCCATCTGGATTCTTCGTATCACGGATGTTCGAATTGCAAAGTCGATTCATACGTAATTTGATCGCAATGTTTTTTTTTGTTTATTATTTTGGATTTTTTCGGCAATAATATGCATAAACTGTGGGCAAATTTGGCATCACAAATTGTTTAAAAAAAACATGAAAGAATTTTAAATGAACTGATTTTGTACCTATTTTGTACACTCGATAAATAAATTTTATGTTTTTGTTTATGTTTCGAAAATGAGTTAAATTGAAGATATTTCTGTATGAAAGTGAAAGACAATAGGTACGTCAGTTTTTCCGGGGTGGTTTCGCCCCGCTGTGCAATGCATATCGGAATTTAATCGAATTTTCTCTCGGCGTCGCAGCGGCCGATGAATTCTTCAACGTAAAGTTCTCCGGGGCACGAGGATTACGCTGATTGAGTCAATGTCAACGTCAGATTACTCGCCCGGATTCACAAACTTGATTGTGCCCTCGAGAAATATCGACTTTGAAACAGCGGCACGGGTAAAGGTCCGCGTTCTAGCAAAATTTATTCCACAATTAAGGCCGCACTGTGCAATCATGTTTGGGTTTGAAATGTTCAATTTAAGGATAAGCGAAATTGAAAAAGTATATTCCTCGTGTGAAACGTACGCATGCGCTTTTGAATAATGATGATTAATCCACAGGCATTTAACGCGAAGTTAAGCGCGAAAAAAATAATATTGCTATAATATTTCACAATTGCAAATTCCGCAAGCAGGAAACGCGTTTTTTTAAATGTTGTATCAGGCGTGTACCTACGGCGATCGAAATCCTGTTGCAATCGTGACTTATCACTTTGGAAATTTCATCGTGGCTAGCGATCGTCGTATATTCGAAGACTTATCACTAACTGCACCGATAAATTGACATTTATCGTCCCAGATGTCACAGCTCTCCGCTAGATTAGAACAAAAAAAAAGAAAGAAAAAAAAAACTTCACGCTTATTTTAAAACGTAAAAGAGCGAATAAAAGTTTTCTTGAGTAAAAGTCGTAATCATCACGTGGCATTGGGCAAGTGATTGCCAATGTTCCACTAAACAAATCTTACATACGGAAACCATAAAATCTCGATTTTGCGTCGTTCACCTCATATTAGTTAGTCAAAATTTGTCGGTATTGATATCTTGACGTATAAATCCGTTTCGATGATTTTACAAAGACTTTTTTATAGTTAAAATTAAATGTAAGTTTTTGCGGATTTTCAGATTTCGTGAAGATTTTTCGTTGATCAAATTTAACAAAAAAACCAACTCGAAAAATGTACATTTTTTTAAAAATATCTTTTCAATCGTATTTATTGAACAATTTGTTGAAATTCCGATATTTGAGCTTTTTATCGTTTTCTGCGTGAGGCAACGTAGCCAATTCATTTCCTTCGAGAACTAATTTGTAGTCGATAAACGAAGCGGCGGATAACGAGTGCCTTCAAAAATACCGCGCTCTCTATATCAGTTCAGTCGACGTAAAATTGATGCTGGGGAAAAGGCGATGCTCCAATTTCAAGGGTTGCTGATGAGCCGGATAAACCGTCTGTTAGATTTCCGGGGCTCAAATACCGAGCCCCATTCCATCGTCGTGGGAAAGAGGTGCGACCGGAGACAGACTGAGAGAGAGAGGGAGAAAGAGATAGAGAGAGAGAGAGAGAGAGAGAAAGAAAGAGAGAAAGAGAGACAGCCGCACTGGGAGCAGCGATTACAATCCACACCCCTACGTGAATTTCGATGTTTGATGAATCCCGATTCATCTATTATTCTTGTGAATTCATCGCGAAGTCTTCTGAATATATGTAGGCACCAGATTCCAAGCGAATTATTATTGAAAATGCAGAAAAGATTGATTTTAGTTTTATTTCCTTAACAATTTTTATACTTTTCCCAAACTTGGTCGAATTTCCGAATAAATGATAGAATACACTTAAAAATGTAATTTCTGAAAAATAAATAATCAGAATAATAATAATAGGAAAAATGGCGTAGAAAAGAAACTAAATTCTAGTGATTACTTGTTGTATCATACAAAGATTGTCAAT
The DNA here is from genome assembly GCA_030523105.1 of Ophioninae sp. A BG-2022a. Lineage (NCBI taxonomy): Eukaryota > Metazoa > Arthropoda > Insecta > Hymenoptera > Ichneumonidae > Ophioninae sp. A BG-2022a. Next base: position 39,050 of record JAPYZI010000241.1, on the reverse strand, counting down.
TGGCTAATTAGCCGCAATTGTAAGAACTTCGACTGGATGAAGTTGGAGTATGAGGTTTTATGCAAGAACAATGGGACTTCTAGTATTAAGTAGTCTCAAATAAGGCTTAAATGGAGTCAAAGGGCTTCACAATGTACCTGACATCACGAGTCCGGTAACAATGACGCAAAGTTAGCCCGGATAATGAATTCGCGAGATAGAAAGATATTCGGGATATCGGTAAATTGGATTGATTAATAATCAATGAACCGTTGTTCAATACCATCGCTGAAATATGCAATATGCCACAATGCAAATGTTTGCTGTACCAAAAGAAAATAATACGGTGCCAATTCAACCGGTTTGCCCACAGGAATATCAATGTGAATCGAACGGAATGGGATTGAAGCTTGAATCGTTGGAACGCAACGAAGTTTTTTTTTTTTTCATTTGTTACTTTGATCATTATGCATAATTATATTTTGCAGATTTAGGTTGCAGATAAATGAGAGTCGAATAATAAACATTTGCTTGTTTTTCTCTATGGCTCCAATATGCAAAAATAAATGTTTAAAAAGAAAATTATTTTTCTGCGAAAAATAGAAGAAATGGTTAAAAACGAATTATTATAGGTTAAAAAACAAAATAAATGTTTAAACACGTAGTTACTCTCTATGAGCTTCGAATATGCAATCTTGAACGTCATTAAAATGGAATTATTCGCAAAAACAATAAAAACTCCATTTATCGTTCGCAGACTCACGGCACCGTACGGAAACATATACGACGGTACGGGAAATTACACGACCGATGTGAAATGTTCGTGGTTGATCGAGAGCAATCCGAATTCCTCGATACGCATGCACATCGAGGAATTTGCGACGGAATGTGGCTGGGACCATCTGTACATCTATGACGGGGACAGCGTCGAGGCGCCGTTGCTCGGCGTCTTCAACGGTCTCATGCACAAGGACAGCTATCACATTCGTCGGGTACCGGAAGTCATAGCGCGTTCCGGTAGCGTACTCCTTCATTTTTACTCCGACGTCGCGTACAACATGAGCGGCTTTAACATCACTTACAAGATCAACGCTTGTCCAAGCAGGTACATCAGTCTTCCTAAAAGTATTTTTTCGATCGTAGAAATTATTGTCAAAATTCATCTCTATTTTTCTCAGTTCATCTTGCAAGAAAATGTAAACGCGATAAAAAATATGTTTTTCCTGAAATTGCTGTTGACACGTTTGAACATTCATTGAATATCGAATTTACATTCGTTCTTCGGGACTTTGAAGCTTGCATGGAACGAAAGTCATTTTTTCCTACTTTCCCAAATTATTTTTGGAAAGTTTGAGCTACGAAAATCAGAACAACATTTTTTCGAATTTTTATCAACTTTTTATTTATAATAAATCCACGATATACGATTTCGGATGATAATGAATACGAGAAGTTGACAAAAAAATCGATGCGTATCTTTTTATAGCCGTTAAATTTCAATTTTATTAACTGAATTTCCAAACTATATTAACTGAGTCCAAAACTAAATTTGATTACTTTAAACTATAAATATGTTGACTTTAAAATATAGATGATCGCGGTTTAACTTTAAAAGTATTAGGCACCTTTCAATTTTTTTATGCGGACAAAAAATCGAATATATCGCGGCGAATGAAATGCAATTTTGTTGTTTAATGAAAATAACGATAACGTGTCTTTTTTAAACATCTGGATACTAAACGATGCGATTACTGATTTTCAGAGACCAGCATGTGATTTTGCAAAGTGCAAAAATCGTGAAAAACTGGCATTTTTAAAATGACCTACCGGCATAAAAAAATTACGAAACAAAGTCAAAATGGGGCTGGCTTTGTCTTCTTCGAAGCACCGATTGGTTGGTTAATTGGTTTACGATATTTTTCCGCCGAGATATTCGATTTTTCGTCCAGAGAGAAAAATTGCAGAACGCCTAGTACTTTTGGCCAAAGCTGAATATTCCACGACGAAATTGTTGTTCGAACAGTACTCGAGACCTACCAAGGCAAACAGAGCGAGAGTCTGGTCGCTTGTTCGGGCATTTCAAAGATATTTTACGAGTGAACGTACCGATATATCGACACGTACTGATCCATTTATTTGTATATGCGTTTAGATATTGGATCGCTCGATGTTATTAGGTCCATGCATGCGTATTGCTTCCCTACGGAGTTGGAATTGAGACCGTTCGGCTAATGTGGTCGCATTATATCCGGAGGTTACTGGGAGCGCTTCCTGGCAATATCATTCCTATCGTACCATTTGCCAACTCCACGTATGACACGTTCCATGACAAATGGACGACCACCCGAATTTCATCCCCTTAGTTCTCAATCATTTTTTTTCTGATAATTTTTCTTGACCCGTAAGATGGTCTAGTTCGAAATTTTTTTCGCGTAGTTTATTGATTAATCTTCACAGCCCCGTATATTTGATCTTGTGAGGCTGATGCGTCCAGATATAACAAAGAAAACAACGTACGATTTTTCAATCGATTAATACCTATTTTTTAATTAATATTTCACACTTTTTTCATGATTATTTCTTAGGAATAATAAAACGCATATTTACAAATTTACTGTTAATTATCAACTGAAATAGATATTATGAAAGCACTCTTTCATATGACGTTGAAACAATCCAGACAATTAATTATACTGGCTCTTCTACTGGTCGCATTTTTGCCGCTAACTTTGGGTACGAAAATTAATCAAATTGTTTCTCCCTTCCTCCCAAAAAATCCACGATTCAGATATTTTAAAAAAACGTGGATTGTAATGAAAATGATACTATGAAGAAACATAAATAAGAACTTTCATTGAATGTCAAAGTTTCAAATTTTAACGTTATTATTTAATAGATTAAAGATTATTTATTAATGATACATCAGATTATAAATATTTTCAATTACAGGATTTTTACTTATATTTCCTTTAGGGTTTTCATAACTTCGAAGTTAGCAACGTTGATATTTATACAAAATATTTGTTTATTTTCCAATTTTTCTTTAGCACATTTGATTAATGAAAACGATGCATGTATTTTCAAAAAATGTTGTCCACCTATTTATATCAAATTTAAAGTAATTTTGAATAATAGTAAAAACAAGGAATGTAAAAAATCGTTGTCATCCAATGAATGCAAAGTTTAAGTTTGTCAATCCACAAGTCTACGCGTCTTTATTGTAGTACTGCATTTGCATGAGAATACAGATGAAATCTTGAAATATGAAAAGCAAGGAAAATCCTCTTCGACTTGTTACCCTCGTCAGTCAACCCTCACATTATCGAGATTACGAAATACGAATAAAAAAAAATATATTTGCGTAATTTTCATGGCTTAAATCAGCCAGAGGAAGTTTCTTTTTTGTTGGGTCTGCATATACAACCTTCAACGTCAAGAGAACACAGGGAAATATTGTATATCACCTCTACCGTTACAGACGGCGTTTTATTGCGTTTTACGAAAGTCAGTAAACTCGTTCCAAATTGAGTAAGCACGATGTTGAATTTCGTATCGTTGGAGCGAAATGATTTTTTATTTTCAATTTTTATATCTTGATTCAAAGCATTATCCAGAATAAACCCAAACAAATGCTGAATATGTGAAGATGATAGATTTTCATAGCACAAATCGTTGACCAATAAAAAGAAATACGAAATCGGAATGATTTTATTTTCGTCGCGTTCCGACGATGCGAACTTTTATGTCATGATTAATCAGCGTCCGATCTACGATCATTTTGTTATCGGTGAACCAATAATTGCTTTCGAAATGGAACACCCTCGGTACGTTGGACAGTATTTTATGAAATTGCGTACAGTACGTGGTCAAAGTTGCTCCGAACCGCTCTCTCGCTACGACGTGTTCCATTATCGTTATTTCCCCTTTACCCTCGAGCTATGTCTCTGGTGGTTCCAGCTGGGCCCTGAGACGATTCGCCTCATTGCGAATTAACTCGGAGCCAACCGCGATTTCTCCCCTGCGCCCTATTGACGGGTGATCATTGTTTCAGACACTCGAACACGGATTGCTCGGAACACGGCGTGTGCATCGAAGGAGTTTGTACCTGCGATGGAATGTGGACGGGGGATGCTTGCGACGTTCAAGTGTGTCCGAACAATTGTTCGCGACATCACGAGCAGGGCGAATGCGATCGAGAGAGACATCGGTGCAACTGTGCTCCAGGATTCAAAGGCAAGTTTTGCTTTTGTTCTTTTTATATCTCTTTTACATCCCTTCATCGTCCTTCTCAGCTAGGGCTCCCTCTATCTTCCGCAGCGGGTGCACTTGTATGTGTATTTAGTGCCCTACTTAATTACACTTTTCTATCACAATTTAATGGCTCTGCCAGCTTTCGGTACGAATATTATTAATCAGCGATTGATTGAATGAAAAATGCTTTTTGGAAACATCAATCAAATCGAGCTTTATATTCACCACCTATTTTCACCAACTTCTTTTTTTAGTAAATACTAATTTTCTATTTATATATATTTTGTGGGAAAGATACGTTGAAATGGTGTTCTGAATGTATTTTTTTTTTTTTTTTTTTTTCGTTAATATCTAATTTGTCCCTCTCAAAGTAATCCCCCTTAGATGTAACACATTTGTGCCCGCGCTTTTTTATACGGCCTCGAGCTCTCCCAGCGATGCGGTCTTTATCTTCTCGATCATGGCAAATTTCTACCTTTCGTGGCTCTTTTCAGTTTTGGGAATAGAAAATCCGTCGCGGGAGGTCAAATCTGGTGAATATGGTTGCTGAGACACGATTACGATTTTTTTTCGCTAAAAAACAACACGAATCACTCTTTCTTCTTCTTCTTTGTGCATCTTTTTGCGCTCCTTCGCTATTTCATTTCAGCCACTACTCCGAAACTACAAAAAATTACGGAATTTCAAATAACCGTAGTGGTTATTTTTTTGAGTAACGTAAATTTAATAGGCGAGGTTTTAAGAGGATCTCGATAGCCATGGAGTATAGCGTGTGATTTATTTATATATTAAAATTTACGCTTCCGGAAATATTCCCTTGGAAAATAACCGTAAAAGAGACGAAGGCCAAGATTGTGGAAAAAATCAGAGGCACAAGTGCGCGCTCTTTGAAACCCTGCCAAAAATCGGAAAGTAATCGCGGCCCAATAAATCAAATAGCATTTCACACAGCAAACGGTATTGAAGAGAATGTGCGGGGAATGAAGTTTCAAATAAAAAAAATATTAATCATTTACGATCCAGTGAAGTCTGAATTTCGATCTTATTTAATTAATTTTATATGCGATTAAAGTTTGCATCGATGCAACGCAACGAAATTTTTTTTTTTTAATATTTTTATTTTCTCATTTTTAGTATTTTACGAAGAGTTTTTTTTTTTTTCTTCAATTAAATTCTGGATATCAAAATGAAACACAAAATATTATTAAGTCTTTTTGTAACGAGTTTCGTGAAAAATAAAATCGGAAAATTGGAATATAATAATTTTTCAATTTGCATTCCAACGTTGCAAACTTCAGTCTGATTTATATAGTTATACATTTTTGAACGAGATGAGACAAAAGTGTCGGAATGTTTTATTCATGTGACCCACTGGATACAGTTTTTACATCTGAATTCGAATTCGCTATCAATTTTCCTAAAAATCCGAAACATCTATTAAAAATCATCAAAAATATATGGAATGCGGTTTATGCTCCCAAGCTTGTCGTCCAGCAAAAATTCATACTATTAAAAATACGGCGATAATAAGAAAAATGGAGGGGTGATTCATCCGGTAATTATTTTTTTTGAAGCATCAATATTGGATTTTTAAACGTTTCATGCTAGAAGAATTTTCGTTTCAGTTCCAGTTAAATCGTTCGACTATTTACAGTTCCAACTGCAAAGTCAGATCTTGCCCCGCTTTACCTCAAGACATATTTTCATCCTTCAAAAATCGTTTTTCTATCGATAAAAAAATACATATCTAAATTCTGATTTTTCTTGTCAAAAAAAAAAAAAAAGGTTTTATCAACCATTTGCAAGGAATAAATGAATCACTACTATTGCATAATTATCATTACACTTCGCCTAATTATAAAACGATTTTCATTCAATGCTCGTTCGTGACTTTTGAAAACGTGTTTTTTATTATTATTCGTAAAATCAATATTTTCTTGTTTGATTTTTTTTTGTTCGAATTTCTGCGGGAGAAAAAAACAAAAACGAATGCGATCACCTCCGAAATTGAAACTGGTACGAGTTTCGCCCCCGGTGAACACTGGGTTAACCAGTTGGGTTATTCCGCCCTTCGCACTCGTTTTGATAAAGCGGTTCCATTTCGTGGTACGTTCATGATGCTTTGTCAACCTTCCGTTTTCAGAGATAGACTTTCATGAGTCTCTGAAGCAAGGTGAAATTTATATACTTTTGCGAGACTGTAAAGATAAATTTGTTCGCGCTGCGACGAAAAATCTCGTCCGATATACTTCTCGTATACGTGCTTGAACGAAATCCGGTAGACATCGAAATTCGAGGAGATTTATCATGCCGTCGGAGGTTGAAACACGACGGTGAATAAACGTTCTCTTTTGCCATTACCCAGGATCAGACTGCAGTCAGAAGAGCGAGCGGGGCTACTGGGAGTCGGTGCCTTACAATTTTTCACCCGAAGGCTCGGCCAGTCATTGCTCGGTCGTGTGGAAGGATTCCCTGTACGTCGTAGGGGGCGAGAGCTTTCATAAGACCAAGATGATCTACGTTTACGACTACAACGGCAATGTGTGGGAAACGCCTCGTATCGTCGGCCGAAGACCCGTTTCCCGTTACGCTCACTCGTGCGTACTCTTCGGTGACAAGATATACATGTACGGCGGTGTCGTGCAGAACTCAACGGTCACCAATGAGATCTGGGCGTTCGATATATCGGCTAAAGTATGGGAGAACGTTACAGTTCGTGAAAATTGCAACAACAAAACTATGTGCGGTCCGTTGAAGGTAATTGTTTCGATCTTTTTTTCGCGCTTGTTACTTCCAAGCTTCTGGGCAGTCACCTTTACAACGTTTACTCCGGCCAATTGTTTTCTATTGTCACTGTCTACCCACGAGGACACAGGGGAACTAGAGAAGACCTCCGATGGCAGCGATTTTTCAATGGGATGTGTATCGTTGATGCGCAATGCATAGACTTTTTATAACACTTTTTTGTATCGATGTCTAAAATACGGTGATCCGTTGGAAATCTGTAGATCAAATTATGAAAACCGTTTGCTGGATTACAACGGTTCAGTCCGCTAAAGGAAATTCGGGAAATTGGGATGATAAATCTCGTGACATTTTTGGCCACGTTCCAGTGGCGTTAAAATCGGGAACTCAATAGGATTGTCAGCTCTCTGTAGTTGTCGCGGGGCTAATCGGCCAGCTATCCGTCACTGGTCGAAGCCACTGACACGGGTACATGAGTGTGAACATCGCGATGCCTGCAAATCACTACCGCCAGTTTGAGCGACTCACGTATCGTTCGTTGATTCGTGTTTCTCAGGTAGCCGGACACACCGCCAATCTCGTACGGATACCCGGCAAAGATGAGAAGATGATCGTGATATTCGGGCATTCGCCGCAATACGGTTATCTGAACACAGTGCAAGAATATTCGTTCGGTCATCGAAAATGGCAGATCGTAGAGACCGTGGGATTTCCGGTGAAGGGTGGATACGGTCACAGTTCAGCGTACGATCCACTGACCAACCGGATATACGTCTACGGTGGTTACGTTTTCGAGACGCAGAATACGCAAGTGTTGACAAATCGCATATACTCGTATAATCCGTTTTATCGAGAATGGAGATTATTGACGGCAGCACCGTCGGCCCGTTTCTTTCATACCGGGGTATTCGTGACGGGGGGTCTGATGCTCGTGTTCGGTGGGAACACTCACAACGATACGTTTAATTCGCACGGTGCTCGATGTTACTCCGCCGACACGATATCCTACGACGTGACTTGCGACACGTGGCAACAATTTCCGATGCCCCGTGAAATGGCGAATTTACCTCGATACGGACACAGCGCGACCGTATTCGAAAAATCGATGTACATATACGGTGGTTTTGACGGGCAAATGTTGGCCGATATGCTGCGATACACGCCCGGCAATTGCGATTACTTGACGTCCCAGAACGACTGTCTCGTTTCGAGGAACGGTGTCAAGTGCGTGTGGGACAAACGGGAGGCGCGTTGTCTCGGCATAACTAACGTGTCGCGTAACGAGTTGGAGAACGACGACATCCACGACGGCACGTACATGAGATGCATCGACGAAACACCGCCACGCGGCATGACCTCTCACGAGGAACTCTGCAAGCTCTTCACCTACTGTGCCGCGTGCGTCCAGACTTCCTACAATTGCGTTTGGTGCGGTGAGAATTGTTCCCACGAGATGTGCCCGCGCAACGCGAATTCACCACCCGTCGTTCGAGAGCTCGATCAGTGCGACAGCCAAATGGGCCACAACGAGTGCGTCCAGTTGCACACGTGTCACGCGTGCTCCTCGAATCCCAACTGCGTATGGTCCTGGCCGAGCGGACCCGATCGTTGTCGCAAAGTCATCAAAATGAGAGATGTTAAAGTTACGAATAGCACGATCGAAGCTCAACGTCTCACTATGGAGAGCCCGTGCCGGAGTCCCTGCGTCGAATTCACGTCCTGCCGCAACTGCACCGAGTCCGATTGTATATGGTGCCAGAACGAGGCCAAGTGCGTCGACAAGAACGCCTATCCGGCTAGTTTCCCGTATGGACAGTGCCGCGGATGGACGACCAGCGACGCGCGCTGCCGACCCACCGAAACTGGCAAAGAGTGGTGCAGCTTTTACTCCTCGTGCTCGAGCTGCCGCTCCGATCCCGGTTGCGGATGGTGCGACGACGGCTCGGTCACGGGAAAAGGGAAATGCATGCCGGGCGGTGCACGGGGACCGAGCGCTCGTTCACTCGATACTTGCCCACACGATCGATGGTACTTTACCAGTTGTCCAAGTGGGTATAATTACGTTGTTCTTTTTCAAATTTGACCCGCTGTCGTTGCAATTTCGGAAATTTTCCAAGCAATCACAGTCGCTCGGTTCTATCAACACAGTATGATTCTATCTACTCAGTTTTCCGAAATACAAAACGATCTTTGTAAAATTGTCCTTACGATGCAGCCGAAACAATTACGAAAGATTGTTTCCAACGTTGTAGATGATGTATGAAATTCATTTGAAAAAGCACAAATCGCAACGTGTCAAAAACGTCAATAGATCGATGAGTCCATTTTTATTATATAATCCAATAAAATTTGAAGGTTATACTTTTTAGATGTGAGCCTTTAGCGTGAAAAATAGTAACACAGTGCGACGGCTAAAGTTGATAAAGAGTTGATAGTGAATCAATTTCATCCGGTGTAACTACGGAGGGTTAAACAACAAATACTTTATCGCTAATCGTAATTGATTCAATATATTATTGGAACATTTTTTATTCTTAGTTTGCCAGTGCAACGGCCACAGTCAGTGTCTTCCAAACAGCAGCGTATGCATTCAACCCTGTGCCAATCTGACCAATGGCACTCACTGCGAAAAATGTATTGCCGGATACTATGGAAGTCCCTTGAACGGTGCAACTTGCCAGCGTGAGTATCTTTCTGCAATATCCGTTGCGAGGGTAGATATTTACCAAGCTGGTATGGTAACGCGATAACGCTTCGATAACAGTTGTCGCTTCTTCATTGATTTTTTTCCCTCGTATCAAAGCTTCCTCGATGAATAAGCGAAATGTATACAGTAACAATACTCGTGATTATGTTGAAAGTTGCAACGTTGGAACGTACTGAAAATTCATTCTTCTCAATTGCTCCTAAACCCAAACAAACTTTATTCTTTAAGCTGTGAAAATCACTGAAACGTATTCTCGCCTCTTTGTTGGAGATCGGCGACCTCAATTTGCCAAATAAAAGGCATTCAATTGAGGGGAAAACAAAGAAATAAAAGACTAAAAAAAGAAATTAATCGCTGCATTTGAAATATTCAAAATGTAACGTGTCTTTCGTGTCAGGTATCCTACTGATGGTGAACGTTTCCACTTTTAGCTTGTTCCTGCAACAATCAAGGAACCGAGTGCAACAGCGAGACTGGCAAGTGTTTTTGCACAACGAAAGGTATCATCGGTGATCACTGCGAGCGATGCGACATTGCTAATCTTTATCACGGAGATCCAACTAAGGGGTCGTGTTTTTGTAAGTACGCTTTTTTTTAAATGTTTATTATTAAACGGTCGTCGATGCAACTTCATCGTTGAATCATAATTGGAAAGCGTAACGATTTGCCTCGTAGATCACGAATTGTCTTGAAACTATGCTAATATTTCAGATGACCTCGTAATAGACTATCAATTCACGTTCAATCTCAGTAAGAAGGATGACAGCCACTACACAGCGATAAACTTCAAAAATTCACCTTCGAAACCGGACGTCGATGCTGAATTCTCGATCTACTGTTCGGTCCTAGCAAGGATGAACATAACGATAAAAAAAGCAAACAGTCCGGAGAAACCACTGTTACTAGGTGCCAATTGTACCACTTACAAGCATCGCTTCAACAAAGCCGAGTACAATTTTGGTAGCGAGGATAACAATACTCTCACAACGTTTTACGTATACGTTTACGACTTCCGTACACCATTGTGGATACAAATCTCGTTTTCCCAGTACTCCAAGCTCAATCTTCAACAATTCTTCATCACGTTTTCCACGTAAGTATCAGCGAGGTGTTCGCTGACAGAGATTGGCTCCTTGATCCAACTCTGATTCTGAATTTTAAGAAAAATCCATCCGGCTACGTTCGTGTCTGTAGTGTGTAATACGCTATTTTTTTTTTTGTTGGCATTCTCGTTACGTCTCTCCGCCCAATTTCGAGTGTTTCTGTTGTCCTAAACCTCAGGCAGTACTAACTTGTAAACTAGAGATTACATGACACCGCACAGGTGCTTCCTCGCTCTCCTCCTGGTCGCCGCCTTTTTGTGGAAGATCAAACAAAAGTACGACATGTACAGACGGCGTCAACGCCTCTTCGTTGAAATGGAACAAATGGCGAGTCGAGCGTTTAGCCAGGTATTGGTGGAGATCGAGAGGCGAGACGTTGCCTCGATCGATTCGGAACGTACGGAGCCGGATTCCAATGGTTGTCGTAAAAAGAAAAAGGTTCGTTAATCTCCGCTATCATTGCCTCAATTTTTTTAATACTTCCTGACGGAACAGTTATTACGCGCGAAGACGTACCTTACAAGATCTTGAATCTGTCGGTAAGCGATGAAAGGATTCAAGTATTTTCAAAATGTTGCATGTGATAGTGGATAGAAGTATAGCGAACGTTTAAAAAACGGTGATTACGAGTTTAATATGAAATTTGAACAGTTTTTCTATATTACTTCCTCCAAAATTTGATATGACTTTTGCTAGGACATATTAATTCCATTTTTTATCTGTGAGGAAGGTAAAAGTTACCTTCCTCACAGATAAAATTTATCGCACCATGAAATTTGTGTCTAAATATTTTACAGTCCCTGGTTTTTAATGGAACTGTTGCGATTGGATTATCTTACTGTTTTATCCCATAAAGCATCACGTCTAAGAAGCATCACCTCAAAATTTGAATCAGTTATATAAAAACTTCAAGAAGTTGCGATTATTTTAAGAAAAAGTGTCCTTTTTGGGTATGATTTTCTTTCGACTGTAATGCTCGGTAATTTTTATCATCCACATCGGACGGACAATCTTTTTAGTTTTATTTTTTATATAAAACTTATTTTCATTTAGTTTTATTGCGATCGTTTTAGAGTGCCATTACGGAAAGTTCAGGCCGATCATCCACGAATCCGTTGAAAAATAAGCTCACTCTTAGTTGCCAGTACCTTAAAATAGGATATTCTACGACATTGTCTATTCTCCAATACAGTAGGAAGTAATGCAAAATGGTGCATTATGCGTTAAAAAATGTTTGGGGGTTCAATTTTGTATTCCACATTTTTATACGGTTTATTCGCGTACGAAAAAAATACATTGAGTGAAAATTCACAATCCCTCGAGACGAGATTACAATAACGCAAGAAATCTCGGCTTACTTTTACATACGGGCTACGGGTATATATTTATCGAACTGAATTGAATAGCTAAGAATATTTGAGCTCCTCGAGATTTGCGGCAGTCGCGAAGCGTGACATACTCAAAAATTTAGCCTGTAATTATTGAGCATTCAATTGTGCCTGGGTTTCGGGATCTTTCATGAAGACTCTCTTTTCAACAGCATTGCGTAACAGGAAAATGATTTTCTAACGATTGAAATTTCGACAGGACGTACCAAGTCCGATAGCATTGGAGCCGTGTTGCGGGAATCGCGCTGCTGTACTGTCGCTGCTAGTAAGACTTCCGACCGGCGGTGAGGCATATACACCGACGGGTCAAGGAGCCGGCCTCGCGGTAGCCTCAGCCCTAGTCACATTGGGCAGTCCGAGAAGGCCTTCTCAGGAACTGACCACGAAAGATCCGAAAAAATCGCGAAAGTCCGCCAGTCAGCATCCAGACTCAACATGCATTTAATTAACAATGCATACAAAAAAAATCATGTTCGCAAGGTCAACATTTTATTTTAGATATTATTTCGTTATATCTTTTTTCGTTCACCGTTTTTTTTATACAATTCTGACTATCTCTATAAGACTGGAGAGAGGTTTTTTTTTAATCTCACGAGAGAACGAACGGAGCGTCTCGATTGTCAGTCGCGTGACGATTTTTCCTTGCCAACGTTACATGAATGTTCCGGGGTTAAAACGAGATCTTTGTCTCGAAGGTTCGTCTAATTTTTTTGTTGTCGTTCCATTTTTTCAACTTCGTAAGGCGAATAGTCGGTTAAAAATAACACCGATCAGTTCGTGATCGACAGTTTGAACATTTTCTTGTATCTACGCGTCTCGGTAACCATTTACGAAGAGCCAATATTTTTCCTACCAATATTAAAAAAAAAAAAAAAACAACTCGTGCAACCGCTCAGCGTAATCGATTATTAGCATTCATCGATTTTCTTTCGAAAAAGAAAAACTCGTGATATTCAGGGGATTTTAGGTTTGCGCGGGACTGATCGAAAATTAAATCGTTTATCACGGGCCTCTCGTTTGTGGTCGCGGATATATATTATAGTTGTGCAAACAGATCGGTTGGACTAAACCAAAAAGTATTCAAAAGAAATCACGAAAAAAAACACATTGAGAAGAAAAAAAAGGAGATCCGTGTTCATCGTGAAACGGATCGCTTATTCGTCGAAGTACCGACGATTAGTTTGCCACACATTTTGTCCACGTTGGTCGTTGAACTTGAAATATTCACGTGAATTCATTCATCATCGAGACTCGTACGATTCATGTTTTTTTCCTCGTCATTTCTGTATAAATATAGGCGAGGAAAAAGATTTCGTTCCCGTAAATCGTTCGTGCTTGATCATTTTTCGTCAAGCGTGATCAAGCCCCGGACTGTTCTTTGGCTAAACTTATTTCGATTTTATCGATAACAGGAATTGTACAGTTTTGTATATACGTGAATTAGAAGTTTTTTAGAGAGGGAAAGAGGGAGAGCGAAAGAATGTAATGTATGTGTGTGTTTAATGCGGCAACGACGCGCCAATGTCTCGAAGCGATTAGCAGCGCACCATCCTCTTATGGATAAACAATATCAGTGGAAACGTACTTGAAAAAAAAATATATATATATATATAACAACGAAGTTGCTAGCTACGAGCAACGAGAGACTATCCCGAACAGCGTATTTTCTCGTCGCTCAGCTCATCGTTCAATCTTTGGCGGTTTTTCGACACTGCTTTCGATCCATTCTTCGTCCTTAATTTATCGATTATTTTTTCCCCCTCTAATCTGAAACATTACTGAAGCGAAATCAGAGTTATCCTTGCGCCACCTTTCGATTTACNTTTACGAAATATTCCCATATCGATTTTTACGATCGCCTCGATATCGTTCCGTTCGCATTGTTACGTTCAGACCATACCATGTACGTTAAGACTTCGAAGATATCTACTTACGTTCCAAAATCGAAGTATCGATGCCCTTTCCAGTTCATTTTTAAACCGTTTTCTACTATTTCGCTCTGAACAAGGAAACTCAAACTGGAAATTCCCTTGACCTTTTTCTTGTTGAGAGCAGTAACAAGTCTGTGGTTGAAAACTCGAGGATCGTGAATAACGATTTTAGGGCTCGTACACAAAACTGCGATGCGACGTCGCATCGCAAAAATCTGCAGGCTCCCTCTACGCTCCCTCTTGCAGATTTTTGCAATGCGACGTCGCATCGCAGTTTTGTGTACGAGCCCTTAAAAAATGGTTCAACGCGATTGGGAAAATAAGTAGTCGAATCGCTACTGAAAAATGGATGGCACAGTATTTCATGGCGACTGAAAGAGATCTCGTTAAAAAAAAAAGCGGTGTTGATAATCCGCTTTAGAACGCTAGCGGCTTGCGAACTTTCGATACCAGGCACGAAATGTAAATAAGTATGTTGTGCCGGGAATCTTGGTTGTGTTTTTATATACACGTGTGTGCATATATATATATAGATATACATACATATACACACGTGTATATAACTATTAAGGAAAAAAGCTCTTCGTTCGAACGGCAATTAGAAAACTCAACGGTGATAATCAAAACTGAAGACGAAGAGTCGAACATAATTAAGAGGTGTACAGTAGCGCGAAAAATCGGAGTTATCCCAGGATAATTAAGACGGCGAAAGAATGAACGTGAGTAAAAGTTTAATTACGAGTTTTGAACAAATAAAATAGAAAGAAGAATGTCGATAGAAGCATATAGTTCTTTTTTCGTATTTTAGGATAAGCGAGGGTTCAATTCTAAATCAAGGTACTTGGAGGTTAAAAGGGCCTTGCGCGTAATGTTTAAGCTTCGAGGGGGGTGACCGATTACGCTTTCGCGTGAAACGGTAGAAAGCAACGAGAGACCGAGCGATGAAAAGAACAAAGTTAAACGGCAGGGGCAGAAACAGCGAAACGCTCTATTTTCTCTCAGCGTTTCTTGCACGAAAGTACTGTCGTTCTTCCGTAGAATTAGGCGATGAAGAATACACACTGATTCAAATGCATTCTCAACGTCTGCTCGACACTGAAAAAAAAGAAGGAAATGAAATAAAAACGAAAGCGAAGATAGAAAGCATGAAAAAATGTATCAATTGCAAATGTATCAAGATTCGTTGAAACGACGATGTTTTAGTGCGAACCTCGTATTTATCCATGTGTCTGATTAATGACAATTTAACGAATGTGAATAATAATATTTATAATCGCTCGATGTAGGATAAGTAAAGTGCATTTCTTTCGAAAAATTTAATACTCGTACTTTTTATAACGCGTTGTATCGCCAGTTATGTGGAAGGAGGTTAGTCTTTGTAGTATTGTACGTAGGAGAATTCTTGAGGGACATTGCATATCTTATATTCCCATTTCGTAATTATCGTTTACTGTTTTTCGTTAACCTCATGTATGCATATTTATATCCGTATATGCGTATATACATATACAGTCGTGGTCAAAAGTATTAGGGGTCCCGTTATTTTTCTATCTGGACTAAAAATCGAATATCTCTGCGAAAAAGAGATCGCACACCAATTTACCAAGCGGCGTTTCGAAACGGGTAAATTCAATTTATTTTTGCCGTTTTATTTTATTTTTTACGATTCTCGCACTTTGTAAAATTGAACGTTGCGTTTTCAAAACTGGTAGTTTCACCGTATAGCGACGAAGTCTTTGAAAGTGATGTCCCTAGAATTCGATTCGTTCTTTAAAAAAAAAATTGCGATCTTTACTGATTGTATTATCAGATTTTTCTTGAAAAATGCGGGTTTCCGTGAAGCCGGTATCGTGCGGCGTAAATTGATAGTTATGAAGTGGAGAATATTTAGTCTAAGAAGTTAAAAGTTGTATTTTGTTATCTTTTGAATATTTTTGCGATCTTTCTCCCGATATCTCTTTGCATCGCTATTTTCGGTTAATGGTCGACAATAATGCGGATACAAAAAATGTTGGGAAACAAATGTAGAAAAAATTGAGTGTCTCCAAAATAACAATATACGTTTTTTGCTCTTTCGACCAAATATTCCAAACCTTATAATTTTCAAGTTACGCCCCACGATACCGGGGTTTCAAAAACCAGCCATTTTTTTTAACCTCATAGCTCAGCAAAACATCTTGGAATTAAAAAAAAACGAACTAAACTAAAGCTAGTGATAACATAACTATTTTTCAAAATCCAGTGTGCGATATTGCAAAGTGCATAAATCGTAACGTATCGTCAAAATGACGCTTATGACGATACAGCATTTTCAAAATGACGTATCGTCTGCAAGAAAAATCGCAAAAATAAAATTTAAAAAAAAGCGAAGCGAAGCTGGATTCGTTCCCTACGAAAGCCCGTTTGGTAAATTGGTGTTTTGAATTTTGATCGCTGTGATATTTGATTTTGTATCCGTATAGAAAACTTATAGGATACCTAGTACTTTAGAGCAAACCGGCGTATAGATATGTCCGTTTATGTGTATACATATATATATATACATATGTGTATGTGAATACTACGAGTTTTATCATCGTCTCCCGCTGCGGGGGCGTACCGAGAAAATGACAAAGTAAAGAGAAATTGGGTTGTGCGGGTTCTATTAGCAATACGAAATGATCGCTGGATCGAACCAGACGATCATTGAAATAAGGAACATTTCATCGCAGTTCTTCATCATACTTATTTAAAGGATGATTCGTAAGCGTTTATAGTTATCTCAAAGTTGACTAAAAACCTCTTCGAGACAGCGTCCAATTTCGTCCAATCCGCGTAGACGTAAGGAACCCAATCCGATAATACACGACCGTACAATCCCATTTATTTTCCAAACTAAATGAAAAAAATAAACCAACCGAAAAAGTGCGCTCCGTATATGTGTAATTTTTTATCGATAGACGTGGGCGTTCGTTCCATCTCAAATTTATTTTTCAACAGTAATTGTATAAACTGCGAAAGCGAAACGTCTTGTCATCAATATAGAGATCGAGAGTGTATATATCAGGGTGTGTCGAAATTAAAAAGGAATACCAAAATTTAGCTCTTTATCTCAAGACTGACGACGCATCCATAATTGCCCCCCCCCCCCACACCATTTTGGTTTACCCGAAAAATTCGGCGTTCGCAAGCTTGAAGCGAATGGCGACCAACGAATATTTTCTAGACCTATCGAACGTGTTCGCTCTGCTGATCTTTAGATCCTTAGGGCTGCAAACATTTTTTTCGTTTCATTTTCAATATTATTATTTTTTACGAACGTTGCGAATATTAAAAAAATTGCGGTTTCTTTAGTGACTTATGTAAAGCTTATGACGTCGAGATTCGAAACGCGATATGGATTCCGACATTACGCTTTAAAAGCCTTTCACCGTGTGTGAGAAACATTACCCGTTGAGAGTTATACAAGTTTCACCGTTAAAAAAAGGATTCGTCTGTGCAAATTTTATAAGGAAAATAATTATCGAGAAGTATCACTGAACACGAGACTTGCTTTACGGGGCTCGAATCTGGCACGAATTTTATCAAGGCTCGTATCTTTAGCAGGGTATAAGTTGGGTTTTTTTCAACGCTCTCGAATATATACAGGGAGAATAAATATATCATATTCGCGATTGTCGCAAAATTTCATTTAGATAAAAAAGAAACTATGTATAACTAGACATTGACGATTAGCGTATCCACTGTGTTTTGTCAAACTGAATGTAACTCCGATCGCACATGCCTCTCGACCATCATTTTACTTCCCCCACCTGATAAACTGTACTTTCATTTACGACAATCACCGCAAGACGCGTCCCATTGATTCACGAGTGACCATTTATTTCTTTTTCGCCCGAGCTTTCGAGTTCGCTAGACACTGACGTAACACTTTCGGGCAATCGGTTAAACGGCGAAGCCAAAAAATAAAAAATGTTCACGCGACGAACGCGAAGATTTAACGATAGGTGCAATGTCGAATTTAAAAAAATCACTCGCACATACTTCATCCGAAAAAACGTCGGCATTCGAAACATATTTTCATTCAATCGTGTGCTCAGCTCGATCTAGTCGTAAAAAAACAAATGACGAAACTGGAATGTGAGTCTGTCGAAAAGGGGGGTGGGGAGAGCGAGGTCTTCGCTGAGACCCTAATTGATTGATATACACGAACGAACAAATCTTGACTAATGTCGTTTGAGATGTAATGAAAAAAAAAATGAAAATTTGATATAGAAAGAGCAAATGGAATTTTTCGTCATCATTGTTTCACGATCAAAACTGTATCGCCCTTGTATGAAATAGTACATCTTCGCGAGTATTGTTTTATGACACGTATATACATTCGAGTCCGAAGAGAGGCGCGGCAATCTTAAACGCGCGAAAACGCGCCCCTTTTCGTTTAATTTCCTTTCTGAACACTGGTGAATTGTACATCCTTTTTTTTTGTTGAAAAAAAGGAAAAGGGCGGAGAGTATCTCCCAATCGTATTTTTGTCGGGGACAAAAACGAGATGTAAAAACCCAGTGTAAATGTTGAATCGCTCGAGTGAATGTAATACTTGTGCGAATGGTGGAAAAAAAACGTTGTATTATAAAAATGAAGCGAACATTGTTTAAATAAAATTGATATATATATATATATATATATACACACACACACATACATACATATATATATAAATATATGTATAGCAACGATACTTTTCGATATGCGCGTTGTACCGTTCGTATGATGACATTGGATAATCGAATTTTGATTGTGGACTGCTTTTAGCTGAGCAGTCAGCTAAAAATACTTAGCAAGTGTAATCGATTTTTATGAGAATTGGAAAATCATTTTTTCAGACACGTACTGAATACAAAACAATAGAGGTCTATCCCTACGAAAGATAGACAACAATTTTTTGCCCGATTGTTTTTCTTTCGCAGACTCGTACTGAACAAATGGTCCAGAACGTTTAAGATTTGTCCTTTGGATAATTCAAGTACGCGGTAAAGTTTAAAAGAATATCGCGATAACTGCATTATTGCAGTATAATTAATAGCTTCGGCGATTCTGCTGATTAAACGGAAAAAGAAAAGCAGGGAATTTGAGGCTCGTCTTAAGGTATTATTGCATTGATAAAGAATTATAGTATTTAAGGGATTATAGTTTATGATAGAATAAAGAATAGAGACACGAATGATTTTAGAATTTTCCATGAAATAAATTAGTAGTTACGAATTTAACACGGTCGTTTACGGGAAAACAAGGTCTGTAGATGTTAATGGTTGCAAAACGAACGGAACTAAGTCGTATTAGTTAAATTTAAAAGTTGAGATATTTTCTTGTTGGTCAGTTGAAACAGATGTGCAGTCAATGACCGTGACGGTCCAACCGGTAATACCATAAAATACGTAGGACATATTGAAAAACGTCAAATTTTCACTACTTTTGCTTATGATTGTGTATCTCATTATTCTTTGTTACGAGGAACAGCGAACGCAACGTGCCAATATAACGGAGATTGAATATTTTCACGCAGTTCCCATGTCTTTTCTTCCATTTTCTCATGCACTCTCTAATATCTACAAATCTACAAAACACTGCTGGTTAATACGCGCGGTACGATTCGCGTTTTGAATTTTGCGCGCACTTGCTAATTGCGGAAATAGTCGCGCGGCGGCAGCACTCGCGCTTTCTTCTGGGAACACTTTGAACGTTAGTGATCGTGCGATGGCTGGCATCGAAACGCATCGTTAGCGCAAATTAAATTTTCTATTATCTGGTAACATTTTCAACACGCCGAAAAATCGTTACAATAATTTCGTCATCGGGAATGTGAAGTTCGGTTTAACGAAAATGACCAAAGTTTATTCTCGAGGGCGCACTCGCGCTTTCGTCCGATCGCGTTTTCGAACATTCGAATCGGTAACGTAATACTGTATTTTTCAAGTGTCGCAGCCCCGCAAATTTTATCTCTACGTACATCGAAATATTTTTTGGAAAACATGCCAAGTCTGACTCAACTTATCGGCAATTGTATTTTTATCGCGCACCAAACGGGCGGGAATTACAGAAAAGACGCACGTAGTTTGGAAAAAGTGGTAATAAACTGCGGTGAAAATTGTTCGTCAGGATTGATCCGACAGCAACACAAGGAAGCGATTAAAAAGAACGATGAAAACAAGGGAGCGTCAAGGAGGCTCGTTATCTGCCGATACCAAGAAGACAGCGCGACGCTCGTCAGCAGAGGACCGAGACCATAACGCGCGCATATTTTATTGCGTTACTTCGAAACACTCCAATGACACGTCTTAAACGGTAAGACTTGTACGGAGATTACAGCGTTGATTCGCGAGTAATACAGAGAGGCATATTGAAAGTGAGCGATCGGTTCTGTGCAATATAAACCAAAAAAGCTATCTTCGCGAAAGTCCGTTGCAGCGGGACTTATTCAATTTTTGTTCCGATCGTACTCCGGATTTGAATGTAGCTGTAAAACGCTGGAAACGTAACAAGAGTTCCTTCGAAATGGTACAATTTTCTTCAAAATGGAACACTACGGATGTTCAAATGAAAAAATTAGACCGGACGTTAAAGTTGCCGTATTTTGAATTGCAGAAAAAAAAATACAATTTTGAATGATGCTCTCTTATAATTGATTCGCTGTCACATTGAAGTTCGTTATTTTTTTTCGGCATAACCGTCAAAGTGCCGATACCAGTTTTCGACGTAAACATGATCGTGTTAGTCTTCAATAACAAGCCGCAACAAAGCCTGTCAATTTGTTCGTAACGTTACGTTCGAATTATCTCGTTGGGAGGGGAGAATGTGACTCTGAATCGAGCGAACGCGAACAGTGCGCGCTCTCAACAACGCTCGCTTCATCGTCGCCCCTCTCCGCTCAAGCACAGTTTTAGGCTGCCGGGGTCGCGTAGCCATATTCCCTTCCTCGATCTCGCTCGCGACACGACGCAACGATCCTTCGCATACGCTACTTCTTTCGCACTCTCTCGGCCGTCGAAACCAGGCGTGCGCGCGCGCGCCCGCTTTCTCCCCACCACGCGCCGCGTTGATTCGCTGTATACCGGCGCACGTTGTTTCAGGGACCGCGCAGCATTCGTTTCTCTTCCCGTCTCGCTTTGACTCGTCTCGATCGCCGTGCCGCGCGCTCCCTTCCGTCGCTGCTCGTCGTCGGCGCAACTACCTGTTGTGACGTTTCAACGAGCAAAACGGCGCGTCGAAGGTTCGCGCGGGGCTATCGTTTCGAACGAATACACACGAAATGAATACAACGCGTCCGCGTGGTAAAATCCCTCCGCTCTCTGTGCGAGCGTCGCTGGACGAGACTATTGTGACAATGTCGAAACGCGCGCACAGACATCGCTAATTCATCAATGATCTTACAATTTTACCAATTATGGATCGTTACAGTTTGATTTTATTTATCGCTCCCAATCAACCTAACCTATTATCGAAAAGATCGCGGGAATGCGGATATGGACGATACGGAATTGAGGAAGTTTTGAGGTTAGGATAAATGAGAGCCCTTAGACTGAGGATGGTTCCGTTCGTGGTAAGAGTCGGTTTAAATTTCGAATTTGCGGGGTCAGATAATAATGATCATTTGGAAACTCTATCGTAAAACATAAACATCTAACCTTGATAATCAACGTTGTTTGACGAATTTCGTACGTCGGTTTTTCATACAAAAATACGTATTCAATTTGTCGTTGCCAACATTTTTTTATATTCTCATCAGTGTGCATATGAAAAGTCGAAAACACTGATTTTTTTTTCACGCATTCAAAGTAACCCGAGTGATTTACAATTCTCGACGAATTATTAGAAAACTTTTCGAAATATTAGAAACAGGATGACTCGTGGAGCCAGGTTGTATAACGTTCTCGGATGGATCACCTTCGGTATATTCGTAGCAGTTTGTATACCGCAGCGTGCATGAAAAAAAAATTCTCCGCCAACGATACAGTTACGTCGTCGGGAAAATAAATGAACAAATCTTCATTTTGTTTGTGATGAAATTTGCTCGAGTCGATGGGAAGGTTTATGGTAAAGCATAAAGTGGAGAATCGTATATAGAATAGCGCGCGGGGCCCTCGTGTTACTTTGTGTGTTGTGTTTCTCGGGAAGGGGCGAGGAGACAGTCGGGGGACTCTGCTGCCCGTCACGAGAGTGTATACCCGATAAAAGCGGCGAAAGGCCGCATGGCCGCTCGTGCGTGCCCCCACTGTATTCCCCTCGTTCTCTCTCTCTCTCTTTCTCTCATTCTCTCTCACTCGCGCGCGTTCGCGTCTCTTTCCTCGTCCCCTATCCATCTCTGTCTAACTCCCAGCCGTCTCACTCTCGTCACGCTCGTCTCGCTTCGCCCCACCCCTCTCGCCGTGGAACTTCGGGTTCTTCACGGGGGCAAGAGAGCGCTGCTCCGTTGAGCGCGCGGGCTCTCCTCTTATCGAGGACTTAGTCTAGCCCGGCGATCGCGGCCGTACAGCTGGATTTCGTGCGTCAGCGTCGATCGCTCTCAACCGTTCTTGTTTCGCTCAGAGAAAATCAACGAAAGAAAAAAAAAAACAAACTCGCATACATAGACGAACAATTGTCACGGCGTGCCGAGCCGTTCGTTTCTATTCTCGCGTGTGCGCATTGAAAGTGTAATAATTTCGAGGTTATTCGATCATAAAAAAATACGCGCGAGTGACGCCGGTAGTGCGAACGTTTTTTTTTTTTCCCACCGAAAGTTAATTCACCAGCAACGATCGTAAACCGCGAAGTGACGCAAAGTTATCAAAGTTGGCGCGCGCGTGTAAGAAGCGTCGTTAAAAACGTTGTGTACGAACGCGCGTGTCTCTCTCCGTGTGTATCCGTGGAACGGAGAGCGCAAGCGCCGTTCGTTCGTACGAATACTTGGCGCGTTTCGTTTTCCCTCCGGTTGGGCTTGCGATTATCAGCGAGGATGGCGCGTGTGGCGCATCCGTGATTGCGCGAAATCGCAAAAGCGAGAGGTACGGGGAAGGTGGTGGTAGGTCCCGCGAAGAAAGGATTCAGTGACTGAAAGCATCGAGTGGTGAAAGGGCGGCGTGTCGGCTCGCTCGGCGGTGCAAGAGAGGCGAAAGAGGGCGACGCGCACAAGGTGGACGGCCAAGTGACACCGAGTCGAAGTTGGTGTCGCCACTGTGGTGTCGCTGGCTCGACGGTGGGGGTTCGGGGGCGCGTACGATTCCGAGTGTGTTGCCCCGTACCGTGTTTTTATTTTTCACGATACCGATCGAACGAAGAACGTGTGACGCGTTGAAATTTCGTTTTCGCAGTTATACGATCCCGAGTGAGATTGTAGAATAAATATCGGACAATGAAAATTGATAAGTGAAACGAAGAATAGCTTCGAAAAATGAAATAACCGTTGAAGTGTGAAGTGCGCCAAAGTTGGTCGTTAAAAACGAGCCGAGTTTCGATCGACGTATTCATAAGTGTACGGGGTGTATAAAAACACGAGGATTCACTTACCGTGCGTATTGACGGAAAGATAAACACCTACAGACCTCACAGAGAGACACACATGTGCGCGTACGTTTCTAGAATTCGAGAGGGAAGGCTTCACCTCTCAGATGTTTCCCACGAGGGGCGGGAGGGTCGGACAGGCTTATCGTTGTCTCGATAAGATAATGGTGCTCGTCTCTCGTTTCGAATCGGCCTCGTTCGAAGGGTCGCGTTCAGAAGTAACTTTCGCAAAATTTGCCGAGGGCGCCGGTGGGGAAGAACGGCGGGAGGCTGGAAAAAAGGCGGGAAATTTACAAGTGAAGGATTGTCACTGAGCTGGCTTACCCTGCGGTGGATCTAGGGGGCTGTATGGAGGCCGGGGGGCTTCTGCCCCGTCAGCCCCCGCAAGGCCCCCCCGGCACCGGCGTCAACGTTTGCACGGGTGCCGCAGCCGCGGCTGCCGCGCAGGCTCACAACTTGAATTTGCAACAGCGCATCAACAATCAGTCACCCTTGCATCCGGTATTGGATTTGAATCCGGCCGGTGGACCCGGTCAACTCGGCCTCACCAATCATCAGCAATTGCAGTTGCAACAACAAATGGGACAGGCGCCGGGAATGGGTGACGTCCTCACCCCTAAGAGGCAGGCGGTCGTTGATCGCCTCAGAAGACGGATCACCGGATATCGAAGACGTCAGACCGATTGTATACCCAGATTCGATCAGAGCTTCAGCGGATTGTGCGAGCAGAACATTCAGGACACCCTCGTACTCAAACAACGCTTCCTCGAGAGCAAGGCCAAACGGCAGGCTAAAAAAACCGACAAGAAGCAGAACGAGAACGTCGGTTTGTCCAGCGTTCACGTGGTGAGTTTTTACGCGTGATTCCTTTTTTTTTTGTTGTAAGCTTCCTCTGTCGCCATTTCGAACGAAGAACCGAAAAACGCTTCGATCGAAACTCCTGAGATTGACGATTGCAACGTTGCGATGCAATGAATATTATTATTTCTCAATTTACTGATTTTTCTGTTTTTTTTTTTTTTTTTTCTTATAAAAAATGTAAGGAAAACCTCTCAATAACTTTTTTGAGTCGCATCAAGAAGTCGCCAAGTTTCGGAAAATACTGAAAGTGAAGAAATGAAAAGTTTCGAAAAAAAAAATTCGTTGCGTCGCAATAACGACGTAGACTTCAAGGCCACGTAAGCTAAGGGTTCTTTGGAAGGGTTCGTTGGGACAGCCCGTGTGTGCCGCATCGAAAACTCGAGCGAAATTGCCTCGGGGCTGAACTCAAGAATTCGATGTTGGCGGACTTGGGACGACGGTGGGGCCGCTGAAACCATTTTTATTTTCTTTCACTTTTATTCGTATTTCGCAATTCGACGACTATGGGCACGAAAACGCCTTCCGGACATTTCTAAGATTGAGACTTCGGAAATGTACCGGTCACCGAATTTCAGAACGTGAATTCTGTGGTCGACAATTAGAGGACGAAGATTTGACTCTAGCGATGTAGGAACCGAACAATGAATTCTGGAAAACTTAATTATCGGTGACGTTCAGTCGTTACGCGAGAACGACAGCTCGAAAACTTACAATTCGATCGATAATAAATCAATTTTACATTTATAGTCGATCGTAAAGTTATGACGACTAATTCTCCGTAATTAAATTTACCGGTTATGATTTCGATGGAGAGGGTGGGAGTTTGCAGCGTTGTAAACGAACGAATATTTTCTTTTTTTTACTTTTGATTATTTTTATCATCGTAGAAAAAATGATTAATCGCAGATTTGGAAAAAAAAAAAACGTGAAACGAGAATCCCAAAACCTGTTTACTTGATTTTTGTCGCTCGAGTTTCAAAAATGAATTCAATTTTTGGGAATCAATAAATTTGTACGGTGCTCCCCAAAGCTACAAACTTCTGGCCTATGAATCTAAACACGAATCAAGAATGACCTTGAAGTTAACGTCGTTGCGACGTTACGAAAGTGAATCGTTTTCACTTTGCCACAGTTTCCCCGATTGTACGATTTTTGCGAATCGCGAACGCTTTTAGTGGCTTTTATTTTGTTTGTCAATTCCGAATGAGTACCACTGCGCCGGCCTGCTTTTCCCCGCCAGGGAACGCGCTCGGGCACGCACGAGACACCGTGGGTCGGGAGACTCTCGGTTTCTCGCACCCGGTCTCGAGCGTAGCGTCGGGGACGGAAGTGAGAATGGTGCATTGTAATAGGATAGGATTCCTACGGATTTTCGTAATATTTCCGAAGGGATCGAAAAACCGAGAGAAAAATGCAAAGATAAACGTCAAAGCTAGAACCGCTCGTAAACGTTTCTTTAGGATATGTAGAAGATCGACGTAACCTCGCTAATTTTCGAAATATATCTTTATCATCGACGATTCAGTTTTTAATGAAAAATCGAGCGTCAGTATCTGCGGAATTCATAGGTGCAGAGATTGTTTATTTTTTTACGAAAAAATTGTTCGTCCTTTAGAAATCGCGGTTTAAAAATATTGACTATCTTTCTCGCACCGCGTATCGCGTGGTTCATCTTTGACTTCGACTTGAGCAAGAAAAAATTATTTGGTTGGAGATACACTGATGTATCGAAAATCTTCGGAGTATAGAAACAACGAACTGAATCGATGCGTCCTTAAGGGTTAACACTCCCGTAGGCGAGAAGGAGCCTAATCTTTGTGTGTGTTTTTTTTTTTTGAGAGAGTATAACGTTTGGAATGCGTATTTTTTTTTTGAGAGAGATTCTACAGCGGATATTTAAGTATAGATTTTATTTGTTCAGTTATTATTTCGGTAGAAAAAGTGGGCTTGAGAGCAAATGTTGAAACTGATCTTTTTAAAAAGTACCTCCGGTAGTGGACAAATTTCTCGTGAAATAAACTGAAATAATCAAACAAAATGTTATCTGTATACTGTTAACTTACTTATATGACTATATAAGTATGGAACAGTTTTTTTTATTGCATCAACTTATGTTAAAACTTTTGACATGAAAACTCGATTTTTTGTTGAAAAAAAAGACGAGCAGTTTTTCAGAATCCTTGCAGGGAACCCTCTTCGCAATTTGAATTCATTTAAATATGACGAAATACGATGATAGAACGATTGATTTTTCCAGTTGCTCATTTGGAGATTCAATTTAGTAATTTGCGAAACAGAATTTGGAAAATGATAAAAGTTGGAGATTAAAAATGGATTAAAACTTGATAATTGGAATGTTTTTAACTTCTCTTTGAAATTCCCTTCCGATTTCTCATTTTAATTATATCAAGTCATTTAAATTCTGCAAATTAATCGTGGATCACTAAGAATCCTAAAAAAATCTATGCCTAATGTTCAAACCTCGAGTTTGTTGAAGAAAATTTAAAAAAATGAAAAAACGAATAATATTTTGTTCCGTTTTTGTTTTATTTATTTTTTTTTTTCATTTATTCGTTGTTATCAATATCATATTCGTTTGCAAATTGCATATGCGAGTTTCTAGTAACGATAAAGAAGAATACAAAAGCTCGAATAAATGTTCACAATGGAAATAATTAAAAAATAAATTGGATCACGAAAAAGAATTGATCGAGCGTTTCAACGATGCAAACTTCAACGTCATTGGATTTGCGTAAAAGTGTTTTCATAAAAAAAAAAAAAAAATTGGAATCCGCTTGGTGTTGCGCAGAAATGATTATGAGGTCAGCAACAATGAGGTCGGTCCTCGAAGCTGACGCGTATGTACGATTCGTCGGGGCTCGCGAGGACGTTCCGTTCGCTCCTCCGAGTGGGGTCCACCGCGATCCTTCGTTTTCTTGTGTAACGAGAGAAGTAAAGGTCCGAGCGTATCCCCCCTCACCTTGGAGAGCGTTCAGGGATAATCGCGGAGTGCTGTAAACCGGAGACTGGCGTTTTATACGTGGAGCACTTCTCGTTATTCGTCTCATAATGCACAGTCCTCGTGACGACTTTAAATTTTATTTTTTACTTCTTCCTCTTCCTCGTCGTGCTCATTTCTTTCATCTTTCATTCCCGCTCGGCTCTCGCGGATTCGTCTTATCTTTCGAAGAGTCTTGGATCTCAGAAACGGAGCAACTGGCCCGCTTTACTGTTATTATTATTGCCGCTGTTGTTATGCTTTGTTCACGTTGGATATATTCGAGGTGCGTACGTGAGCTGTCCGTTCGCGAATGTAGAGAGGAAGCGAGAGAGAGAGAGAACGGGAGAGAGTAAAATGCTTGCCTATATATGTATATATATCATTCGGCGGTCTCATGGATGAGTAACAACTTGGAATTCTCTGAAATCCTTGATAGTCCAGAGAGAGAGAGAAAGAGAGAGAAAGAGAGAGAGAGAGAGAGAGAGAGAGTTTCGGAGACGTTTTAGAGGGCGAGGAGGAACGGCAAAACGTCCCCTTAAGGGGTTAGCCTTCTGAGCCGATCCGAAAATCAGGATGATAAAAAAACAAAATAATTTCGAAGTAATAAATAAGATTGAAAAAATTCTTCGATATTTATGCAACAAGTATCAACAACGAAAAGTTTTTGTTTTAAAGTAGATATTGTCTATCGACTGAACGTTTTTTAAATCATACTTCAAGATTTGTTTTTGTATACGTTATTGTTGAAATAATGCTTAATGTTAAGAAAAATTACGTCTTAGTTCAGAAAGAGTATGTCATTATTGACGAGATGAATTTTTAAATGTTGGAATCCATCGAAAATGTTTATTTTTCAATTGCTAGAATTAATTTTGAAAATATTCTTTACGACAGTCGCTCCATTATTTTTTTTTCCAGTCCATCGTTTAAACGTGAAGAATTTTAATTTGAAGATCTTGTAAAATATGAAGAATGTGCCGTAAATCTTGTTAAATACTGCAGTGTACTGTACTTCTTGTAAAAAGCTAAGAATGGGGAAGGAAGAATGCGGGAGAGAAAATTGGTTGCTGCGCAACGATGCAAGCTTAAAGGCCATTCATTATTGTAGTTAAGTAATGGAAAAAACATTCAGAAAAATATCGTCGGTCCAGATTTCAAGGGAATCTGTTCGAAGTATTACGAGAAATAGTATACCTACACCGTTTTGAAAAACATAGCTTCAAGAAAAAGGCAAGTTGAAAGTTCGACTAGCAGTTCTGTCGTAATCATAATTTTACTTTCAATCTGGGATTCTCGAATCCAAGCGGAGCTTCCTCTTTAATTTGAGTTGCCCCGAGCTAAAAACGATTTTTTCCAATTTTCAGAGTAGCTCAATCCCTTAAGGCAATGCGAAATCATTTACGATTTATCTCGACTTCGACATTCCGATGCAATTATTTTTCAGAAACCCCGCTCGTAGGTCCTAAAAACTTGGGCCCTTTGGCAAAACTCGAAAGCGCACGGAAACGGTTAATCGCAGTGTACCGACCGAGCTTGTTTCTCCGCGTTTTAAGGATATGCAAAACTGATATTCGAGACGAAGTGGGGATCAGTAGAGGCATTAAGGGCAAGTAGAAGACGTACCAGGTGACACGTCAGTACGAGAGAGATACATAAAATTTTGAAGGACTTGAAGTTCGCATCGTTGCGACGCAATGAAATTTCTTTTCTCATTTTTTTATTTCCTTAGATCCTTTGGGGAAATATATTTTTTCAGATTTGAATTCTAGATTATCACAATAAAGATTTGTATAATTATTCCGGTATTTAACTTACGATTTCAGTGAAAAACAAATAGAGACATTAAAAAATAATGATTTTCGTTGCGTCGCAACATTGCGAACTTCAATTTCATAAATTTTGAGGATTTCCCAACGATTGAACATTTTTATGGTAAAGTAAAAGTATCAACCTCCTCGTCTATCATTTCTACGGAGACTGATACTCACGTTTTCATTGAAAACTTAAACACCGATAGGAAAAGTGATTTCGCATATTTGTGAGGTTATGCCGATCTTCTACGTTTCCTTAAGGAAGTACGACGAGTATTCCGGGGTCAAAAAAGAATCTAAAATGATCTTATCGACATCTGTGTTCTCAAGTGTGTTTACTTGCGTTGAATATTCGTATTATCGATACAAATAAACCGAACGTGTGATAAATTATTCGTTTATTGCAAATTCCCTAACGAAAAAATCGGAAAATTAAATCTTCAATGACTCGAGAATAACCTCCTCCATATTCGTAATAATAACAGTACTATCATGAAAACCAACCGAAAAAACATTTCACACAAATCTGTCGGAAACTTTTTCAAATAACCTAAAATTAGATTTAGTACTATATAGGATTTAATACTATAAAACATTTTACAAAAGCTATGCGATGGATCGTACTTGTAAAGGATATAATAATTTATTCACGGTTTGGACTTTGTTTATCGGATTTGTATTAAAATCCATTTCAAAGTCACGCTAGGTTACGTTTGCCTAACGAATCAGCTGTTGCAACCGACGTTGCGAACTCTCTGACTGTTATTTCGTTGTTTCGATTATTTTCAACCGGAAATTGAAGGCGTTGGAATTTTCTTTTTTTTTTTCGCAGTGTATATTATACTTAATTTATAAAAAACCATTTTTTTTAACGGGCCAATTTGGATACGTGAGCAGAAAAACTAGTTCTTGAAACGACACGTTTCATTAGCTCAAAGTGATCAACTTTGAGATAGTGAACTTTGAGCTATGCAATTTTCTTACGAAAAAAGTGAACCTCCAATATAATTTAAATTTCGGCAAAAGATGCATAAACGATTCGCCGAAATACTACAAAAAAGCTAAATCCGAAAGTGGAATTTATCGGTACGATCGTATCGTCTTGAAGACGGCGATCAACAAATCGAGATTTTTCGATTGAATACGAAGCAATCGAAGTTGGCTCGTCGTTCGTATCGTCATAATCAACAGCAGTCGATAGACGAGAGTCCGTTCGTCCCTGTCCCAATTTTCGAGCCTATCCCATAACTACAGCTTGTTCATGTAGTTTAAGTGCGATATACATGAACCGTTACAGTGACCGGTCGTCCTCCCCACAAGACCTCGATCTTTCGTATATCAATTTTGTTATATACGTATGTAGAAGCTGAGAGAAATGGTATTTGCAATAACATGATCAATGATACGATAGTAAAGTTTCGTACGGATTGTTCGAACCGCAATCAGAGTGAACAATCTGTGTAAATGTACATTGTATTTTTACTGTATTACCAAAATAGGATATCAATCCGACAATCATTGAAAATCACCTTCTGTTCCTGCAAAATGAATATTACTGTGGACACAAAAAATCTTATTACGGAATATAGCACAAATCGCCATAAAAGTGACAAATCATAAAGTAAACTTTCTCATCGATGTATATATCTTGTAATATTGAAGTCTGTATTGTTGGAATCCAACGACAGATTCTTCTCGTTTCTTTTTCATATTTTTCTCGTCATGCAGAAATTTATCATTTGGAAAATTTGTATTGTGTATCTATCGCAAATAATATGTAAGCAAAAAACTTGAGTGTTACTTACACGGAGTGCAAAAATATAAAAGATATCGTTGCAAGGCGACGATGGTTCTATTTTCATATTTTTATTCATATTTGTGTTCTAAAGTTTGAAACGAGCAATTAAATAAAAATAATTGATATTTTCGCGATGAATATTTGTGTAAAAAAATTCGAGCGAGTGTAATGATATTCGTTGCAAATTAATGTCTCATGAAAAATCAATGTGTTCTCATAGTATGGGTTATTGCTTTTTAACATATATACACAAATGAGATTGAAGCTCGTAATGTTGAAGTGCACCAAATTTCACGAAATTCATAATAATAAGCCCCCGGTAATTGAATTTCAAAAAGAAATCGGTGATTAAAATTGGAAATAAGAATATTCCCAAAAATAATGAAATTGAAGAAATTAAAATATGAAAAAAGAAATTTACTTGCATTACAACGATGGGAAATTCAGGCCCACATGAGCAATCTACGTAAGGGAATGGGGACCAATTTTTCATCGTTGGAACGCAACGAAATTTTCCTTTGCAATTTTTTATTTTCATCATTCTGAACAATTGTATTTTGTAGATTTAGATTGCAGATAAATAAGATTCGTAATAAATGTTGCCTGCTTTTTGCGGTTCGAATCAGACAATAAGAAATGTTTGGGTTTCGGTTGAAATAAAAAACAATATTGAAACGAAAGGAAAAACAATAAGAAACAAAGTTGAAACGAAATAAAAAACAATAAGAAACAAAATTGAAACAAAATGAAAAACAATGATAAAACAAAATGATGTTCGTGCCTTTCGAACGGTGCAAACTTGAACGTCATATAAGTGAAAATATGCAATAATGATGTGTAAGCAATAATGATACTTTGATCAAAAGTATGACTGAAATATTGACGTCTTTCGAACGAAAGAAATATGGTTTATAGCCCTATAGACTGCTCTGACTGTTATACGGTTCAGATGAAAAGTGTTCGCCTTATGAGAAAATAAAGTACGCAGAATATAAAGAACGCAGTTCCAAGGTGTCGCGGGCATTCTGCTGTATCCAACACCTGGACGACGACCCTTCCGTTCGGGTCTTTAGGTATCCGATTTCTTGGCTCGAAGGAGTGTGACGATACGATTATTGCAGCCCCATATATGTATGCGCACGTATATTCGTTCGTGTGCATTCATATATCCAGAACTCTGCAAAATTACATCCGCGCAGGGCAACGCACAGTAAACCGCAGGTGCATTATTTCGTCCAGTGTAGCATATATCATCCGTGTATGCGCGTAGGATCATGTTTCAACGCAAATGTTAACTTTGATCGTTCATTTCTCTTTTTATTTGTTCGCTCGGACAACAAAATTTGCAATTGTTTCTTTTTCACTGCAATTAGTTCTCGATCTTTCTGTTTGGATAATACTTCAAACGGAAAACTTTGTTTTATGTATAAATCAAAGTCATAAATGAATAAATAAATAAATAATATTTATAAATAAATAAATAAATAAATTTTGTCGGAAGTAATATCGGTATCAAAATATTTGTTTCCCTCCGTCGATGCTAATTTTAATATTAGATCGGGTTCGCACTTTCGGAACAGTGCATAAATAAATTCTTTGTTATTTATTTTTTATCGAAAACTTCCTTAATAAAAAATCGTACGTAAATTAATTCTTTTCGATTTTTTTCCTTTCAATCGGAAATTTCTTCAATAGAAAACACTACACAAATAATAGTATCTACATAAACAACTAAATTCTAGTTTATTTCTTTTCAATCGAAAACTTTAGTAAATACAAAACACTCTATAAATCAATTCTTCTTACTTCCATTTTAATCTGTTTTCAACTTCTCCACCTCTTTCGTCCATTTTCACTATGAAATATCGCAACCATTTAATCGTGTATCGTATATTATATCGCAGCTTTTCGATTTCAATTTTAACAAAAAAAAAAAAAAAATAAATAAATAAAAGAAACGTTTGAAATACCAATTCTAAGATAAGAAGCTTGACTGCTATCATAAGAAAATAAGGTTGAGAAATTCAAATCTCCGAAAAAAAAAACAAAAACAAATGGTTTTCAATTTCGAAACAGCAGTTTCGATTTTTCCGCGAAATTTCCCAAGCGTTTCCATTATCTTATTACAGATTTTCAATATCAATGCAAAAAAAAAAAACTATTATATCCGACAAAAAAAAGAACAAAAGCTAAATTAAAATCAACATAAAAATCGTTGCCTACCAGCGATGCAAGCTTCGTCATCATAAGAGACGCCCGATAGTGGAGATTCGAGAAATAAATACAGGAGGAGTAGAGGCTGGGATACAGCATGATTAAAGATTCCACAGTCGTTCGGGTGCGAGATGCCTCCAGCTCGTTGTCGGATTAGAAGCAGTTGTCGCGGTCGTGAGGGTGGTCGCGGGGTTGTGTCGGGATGGGCGCCGGTCGATCGTTACGCAGACGCTCCCCCCCTCCCCCCTCTCTATCCACCACCGTCCCTTGCCCTCCCCTACTTACTCTCCTCTCTCGCTCATCCTTGTACGCGTGTGTTCGTGTGTGCTCGTCTCTTCATTTCTCGTCGAATCTTCACTTCGGTATACGTTGCACGTGGCTGCATCTATGCACTCGTACTGAAAATATATAACGCACGCTAGACCCTCGAATTTACGTCAATGCTGAAACGCGAACGACCGCGTGGGCTTCGACAGCCCACGATCCCTCTTCGCGATGACGTCAGGCCTCGGTATCCCACATAAATGAACCCAGAGTGGTGATGAAAGAAAATTTGCGCCCTCCCCCTCCCATAACCCTCTTTCCAACAGCCCCGGACTTCTACTTTTCTGTGCGCAAAGTTCATATTTGCTGCTTCGCGGAGAATCTACGTGGGACGCTGCATGACGAACCGTGATAGTCGTTAGCTCGCGCAGGAATTTCGAATCTCGATTCCCGCGTATCGCAATTTCGGCGGGCCAAGTTGAAGATGAATCACGCGACGCCGGGGTGTGCTCCATGTTCGTAAAGTTGAGGTGCAACGAATTTGTTCTTTTCTTTTTTTTTGTCATTTTTCATATTTTCCGGTGAAGGTGAAGATGAATCGCGTATCGTATTGTTATTTCAATTATTATCGGATATGAATTTTTCAGACGCAAGTTGCAAATCGCTGAATAAACGTTCCAAGCGTTTTTCTCGGGATTTTCAAAACTTAAAACTGCCGAAGAACATTTGGGAAATAACGTCAAAACGATACGAAAATACTTGAAACACTTTCAACGATTCTTACTGAAATTCTGTAACCGCAATCTCTAAAAAAAGATGTCTGTTCAGATTTCAGATAATTCAAATAAAGATTCACACGTATTTTGAATCTTCAGAATAAACAAAAGAAAAATAAACAAAGATTTTCAATTGCGCCAATAAAAACGAACGGATGTAAAAAATGAGGGATTTTTGTTGCATTTCAACGATCCAAGCTTCAGCATCATTGATGCGTTCTTCCACTAATAAAAACACGCCGTTTATCCTAGAAAGTATAATTTAAGGAGAAAAAAAAAAGATTTTTATATTTCTCCATTACTTTTTTCTTAATAAAAGGCTATGAAAACCATTCGAATATTCGAACGTTTTTTCAGTTGCATTTTGACCTTGAACCGCAATTCTCCAAAAAATATTTGCCGCAATAACGAAACAAAAATCAATGAAAAGTGGACGAAAAAGAAACTGATACGATTGTTCTCCAACAATGTAAAGGTACTTCACTCGCGAGCGTCATTCGTCACTATTGTGCGTTGTGAGAGTGCTTTCACGAGTAGTATTTTTTCGGTCCTTAATCCGTTGTCCTTGATGTGATACGGAATGTTTTTTGATGTAGAAAAAGTTCAGATAGTACGCGTCCATCAGGAATGAGCCGGTAGTCGCGATATTACACATTGAGTTGGGACTTTTGTTCATTGTCTTCGCGTGTTCCTCGGCTGTGTCCGGCGACGTATTTCCGCCCTTGAGTACCCTACAGACGAGGGTTGCTGTGCACTACACCAAGCTGTACATTGGTGTACTGTACATGTCGGTGCATATTCGTATCTACATAAATAAAGCCATATACGGATGTATGTATTAATGTATATGTATATCTATACATCCGTGTGAGTATATATGTATTGGTACGTAGTCAGCCTGTATTCAATACATTGAAACACGCGATACACTCCCGTCGCCACTGTCGGGTTGCGGTTCTATTATTAGCTCACTTTCTCATTGAAATACAGACGTAGGAGTACGGTAATAAATGAGAAAGAGGGGCAAGGGAGGGGGGAGAAGAAGGGGCGATTGCGCGACTGGATCGCTGGCTTTGCTCGCTATATGTTTCGATTTCCCTCGGACTTTCTTTTCGTAGCCCGTTCGTAGGGCCTCTTCTGCATAATCTATCTCGTGACAATCCTCGAATCGAAAATCTTTGAGACGTCTGAGATTCCTCTATGATTACCGCGTATTTCTTAATGAAAAAAAAAAATAAAAAAAGAAAACAAAACGAAAATACGGTAGAAAAGAGAATAAGGTACGATAAAAACGCAGTGGGTAGTGAAAGACTGGAAAAAGAGTTGGAGACATTTGGGATCAAGGTGGATCGGTGAAAGGAATCGATCGTGTCGAATCGATGGAATTTGCGCGTTACTACTGTTGTTAGGAAGCAATTCCACGGCTAGAATGGGTGCTTTCGTTCGCGCAGTTGTGACACGCTGATGGCCAATGATGGAGCCCAATTGATGGCACGCTATCGAGAGGATCGGACGATCTATGGACGCTCTGATATGCTATTTCTATGGGCGACAATGTACGAGTTGCCTTCGCTGTTGTGTCTCTTCTCACTCGCTTCGCTTTCGCACTATTCGATCGTGTCATTCTCTACTGAGAGGCTTCTTACGTTCTTGACATTTTGGCTAATCGAGATATTATCGGATGGCTATTAAAGGAACACCGGAATTCTTGAAAATTTGAGGAGGTTCATCTTGATGAAACAATAATACGTGAATTACTTGATTATTCTTCGTATAAATAATTTAGCCGTTGTAACTGTATAATTGTAACACGGTCGCTTATGGGAAAATAGATTGCGCAGATTACGATGCGGTTCTTTGCGAAACGAAAGAAACTACGTAGCAGCAAAATCAGAAAATATATCATCAGAGAGAAATTCCTGAGAGAACGATTATATTATACGCTTAATAATATCATATATGCCATACATGTCATATTATTAATCACGTCTATGGTGTTGATATACATATAATAGTATCGTCCTGTTCATGATTGCCCCATATTTTTCTCTAGATTAAATCTTTAATTGAGAACTTTCTAGATCTAGATTTTAAGTTGAGATTAAAAAATCTATTGAAGGTATCTTCGTAAGTATTTTTATTGATTAGTATTTGAATCTTCGTATTTTAATTTAAAATACTTGCGTAGTATTTAAATTAAATAAAATACTACTTTCATAGTATTTGAAATTTTAATTTTAAATACTTATATGTTTAATTTAATATACGAAGATTAAAATACTTTTAATCCTCGTAAGTATTTTTATTGAAAAGTATTTTAATTTTCGTATTTTAATTTAAAATACTTACGTAGTATATAAATTAAATAAAATACTACTTGCGTAGTATTAAAAATTTGTATTTAAAATACGAAGATCAAAAGTATTTTAATCTTCATAAGTATATATATTGGAAAAAATCGAAAAATTGGAAAACAATAGTTTTCGTTGGGTTCCAACGTTGCAAAGTTCACTCTCATGAGGATACGCGTCATTGTATCGACTACTGGAGTAAAATCGTAATCCCCGTTGCGCTGTACGCTGAAAAGCATGTGTCAGAATTTCAACGACAACGTTGTAAACCCTCACTAACCGCGAATCGATATATAGGTAATATTATCTACCTTACCTACCCTCATTTTAGTCTCAGATACAAAGGACTTAAATGACTTAAATTTGCGTGGTAACTTACCCAGCAACAACTCAATTTTATCCCCAATTGATGATGCTTCATCTGTTTCGAATGACCTCTGGTATGAATTCTTTGAAGGAATAGCTCGTATTTCCGGTCACCCTGTATACGATATTGATATACGCGGTACTCGAGAACGAGTGGATTGCCACCGCATGGCATATCGCTTCGAGGTTGTTAGCAATGGAAAGCTGTGGGAATCGAGATATTTCCGACGTGAAACACGTCGACCCGCTCGTATTGCCGCCATGAACCAGATTCTTTGTACCCCCCGTTTCTCCTTTACCTTCTTCTTCTCCCGCATCTCCGTCTAGTTTCATTTTCATTCTTACGTTTTTTTGACATCTTTCTTGTACGATTATGTCAATGTTTTTATCGGTAAAACAGAATCATTGTTTTTTTTTTTTCGATAATTTTACATTTGTCCACTTTAATTATTATTTTTTCCCATAAAAACTATTTTTTTTTTTTGAGGCCTGAAGTATGTTATAATGATGTGTAAAAGCGTTGATGCGATTGTTAAGTATTTGAAATAAGGAAAAGAATTTATTATTATTGTTGTTTTTGGTATTTACGTGTTAATTGTTTTTTTTTTTGCACAATTTATTTTTTATTTCACAAAGTATTTGTGTTTTTATTGACATTCTTGCATCGAAGTGGATTCAAAGTTCAACGTTATCTCTCGGAGAGTTGATATCACTCGGAACGGGGGGTGAAGGGGGGGGGGGAGAGGTATTAATGCAAAAAGGTACGTCACAAACGTGGATATTCGTCGGTTGGTTAAACCAGACCAGGGATGATACCGATTGAGCGAAATTCTCAAAAAATCGTTTTTTTTTGCATTATCGTATAGTATATACCTATCTAAATATTCTTTCCAATTTTTAAATCGAAATACAAATTATGACGGTCGCTACAGGGTTTCTTGTAGAAAGGGAACGGAGCGGGACTACGCGGGACTACAATCTTTAAACGCATTTTTCTCGGAATGGCGTTTTTCAAAACGGTGTCCACTCTCAAAGGAAGAGTTTTGAAGATATGTATTTCCAATTTTGAGAGAACATTTTTAACGTAATTCTCTATCGCGCTGTGGAAGCTTTTTTTTTTAATCTTCCTATTTTTTTTTTTACGTAAAACTGTCAAATAGAGAGCCGAATTCGATACTTTTTGTTTAAACCGCCGCCGTTTTGTCAAATTAGAAAAAAAACCTCCATAGCGCGATAGCGACTTTCCTACAGTTTAATAATCTTTTTGAAATTTTTGTTTCACATCAAAATTGCGCTCGCATTTTTTATTTGTACGCACGATGAACGTGCGAAATAAAGAAACGGATTTTTGTATCTTTCCAGCTTGAATCTCGCGTCACGTGACATTTTTAAATTAAAAATTCGTTCGGAAAGTCGTCTATCTTCGATAACGATTAGAAAAATAATGGTTGAATTTTTTGTCGTCAGTCTGAATTCTTCACGAAAGATGGAAGTTTGCATCGTTGAAACGGAACGATAAAAGAAAAAAAAAAAAAAAAAAAAAAAAAAAATAGTTTTCTTTGCATCAAAACTGTACAAATGGATTTGATGTTTTCCTCGCTGAAACGCAACGAAAATTTCGTTTCTTTTTTTTTTGTCACTATAGAAAATCATATTTCGAATATTTAGATTGTACGTCGTTAAATAAGAAATCCCCAAATATTCATGTGTAATTTCTACAATTTTTAAAAATTCCTCGCGTCGTATTCCAGCTGCGGACGTCAAGCGAACGTTTCTTAGTATTTTCATTCACCAATTTGCATCAAATCCGCGATAAACGATTGCGCATAACGATTAAAAAAAAAAAAAAAAAAAAAAAAAACAAACTTTTGTTCCTACTTTTAAACGCTCCAACCCTTTTATTTCCTATCAATTCGTATCCGCACTTCTAAGTGTTTCTCGCGTTTGCACATACGCGTGTGTTAGCTCGTGTCATTTTTTTCCCC